>JAJHUR010102689.1:866-16067 GCA_027495735.1 Lutjanus campechanus
TTACAATATTTTTATGGTGGTATATATTCTAATATACTCATAAACTCCTTTGTAAAACAGGAAGTTTAGCAACTTTTTTTATTTAAGGAAATGTAGGTGTTGCTCCCAATAGCTTCACTTCTCGTTTTCATTCTAGACTAAAAGTAGTTCTGCCTGGTCTTCATGACCTTTACATTTAAGTTTTTTTTCCTGTATATGTGATGTTTAGTTACTTTAAACAAGTGTAACATAGATGTGCTTGTGTGTGGCAGCATTGTCGTGCGGTTTGCACTGCTGGAGTGTACAACTGAGTCCATGATGGCTGGCTGGGAGAATTTGTGGCTCCGTTCATGGTGGTACAGAGGCTCACAGACCATTTATATCTTTCTCAGCTGTATTTTGGGTTATTTCTCTCTTTTATGAGAAATCTAGACAGTTTTTGTCTAATGCAAAGTACAATGCAGGGTTAGATCCTCTACATAAGCTAAACACTAAATCTGTTTCTGTAGAATTGCTTCCATCTTTTACCTGATGTGAGCACGCGGAGTGTCTTGGCCACCCCCGCCCACGGTGGTCCCAGAGAGATGAAAGCTTTGATGTATCTGTCCTTCCAGGCCTGCGGCTGCTGGTTGAGGAAGTACAAAGTGTACATGTTGCCCATGCTGTGAGCGATGAGCACCACGGGCCCGCCGGACTTATTCGCCATCTCTTCAATCATCTGTTGCAGCTTCAGGAAATACTCTTTATTCTCATCTGACGGAGGAGACAAGAACAACGGAGAAGGTGATTAAACAAAGTTCCCCCCACTGGCTCTGCTGTGAAAGTACCTTCCAGTATTAGCTGAACCAGCTGAAAGAATGTGGCCTGATAGGTAAAAAAAATTCCCCACACTTCCCTGGATTTTACCCCCATTTAATCTGACTTCACTGCTGAGAATACCTCTTTCAAAATAAAAGCCCTAAAAATTCCAGGAACACTGGCAGGAACACTGTTGTTGTTCATTCTTTGGGCTGCTAACCATTTAAAGGGATAGTTCAGCCAAAAATGAAAATTCGGTCATTATCTACTCACGCTAATGCAGATTGAAGGTTGGGTTTAGTTTTTTTAGTCCACAAAACATGCCAAAAAACATGAAATGCCTCCATACCATGCCTTCTAAATGACTCTTTAAATTCCTTAAATGCTGAATTACAGCATTTAAGGAAGTGCATGGCTGCAGTGACTCATTCATGAGTGTGTCATATGTTGTAAATGTGCCAGTTGGTTCAACAGCCAAACCACAGACAGGTTCTCCAAATACCTGCTAATGTGCTTCATCTGAGCCACGACATCAGCCAGACAAGTCTTGTGTGCTGTTGTTGTTTGATCAACTCATGACTGTGCACTTTAGGTTTCACAGGTGAGGATTCATCACTCGTGAGTTAGAGTCAAGGTTCAAGGGATGACTGCAAGTCATTTTGGTTGTAGACCAGAAAGCAGGTTTAACAAACCCTGAGCCTAACCCTGAACTCTGAGTTGATGAACCCTCAGAGGTAAAACTCAGCTGATCATAGATCGTTCAGTCAACTCTGACTATGTTCACTCTGAGTTGAGCTTGTGTATGGTGAATGAAAAAAGCCATCATCAATGGAGCTCTGATAGCGTGATCCACCCTGGAGTCTCCATTTTGATTCAGTGGACATACAGATATTAATGTATGTCTATACATCAGACCGGCACATACGAGTACTTTTGGGCGGGATAGAAAAACGTAAAATCTCATACACATCAATGCAACTTCATGTTTCTGAATTACAATTTTACGAATTCATGTCGAGTTAAACAAACCTTTTATTTTGGAAATGGAAGCGACTCATCTCAAACAAACAATGGCTCCTGTAGAGGTTATCATAGATACTGTGATATGTGTGTTATATCAGAAGTGGAGAGTGTTTCTTCATTGAAAGAAGAACAAAGAACGGTACTGAAGGCTTTTCTCAGTGGAAAAGATGCTTTCACTCTTCTCCTGACCAGCTTCTGCAAGTGTTAGACAGACGATTCATCCAATCACCTGCTAAGTGTTTTTGAAAGTGCCTGCCCTTTTCCAAACAGTATCTAAGGACAACTTCCAAGATGGTGGTTCTGTGTAACAACATATCTGGTGTATCATGTTAATGGGCGTGTCCAGTATAGAGCGATTTTCATATGTTTTCATGGAAGTTAATATGGACCGGGATTTTTTTCTGAAATGCTGCAAAAAAAGCTCATCTGGACGGAGATAGTTTTGGTTTTAAAAAAATACTTGTGCCTGTGTGGACCAGGCCTGAGTTACCTCTCTTTCTGGAAGTGAAAACCCAGAATTCTCAGGGTTAACAAACTAAGTTTTTTCACTCAGCCAGCTTTCTGGAATCCATCCCTGGTCTTGAATGTGTGTGAGTGCGTGCATGGCTGCTTACTGGGGGCTTTCCTCCAATCATAGGGAGCTCCTCTGACATCATCATCTCTGGTGTAGCCCCACTCCACCAGCGCCTGCACTATAGTGAAGAAATACATGCCTAGGAGAACAGACACACATGCACAAATACAAGAGAGGGAGACAATAAAGCATCAAAACTTAGATCACATCTCACTCAGAACAGAGACAAAAGTAAGAATCTGATTCTTGTTTATCTCTGTGAGGTCCATTCAGACCTGAGAGACGGGATATTTTTGGAATCAGAGGACATTTCTCACTTCTTTAAAGAATCTAGTTTGGTTTTCAACCTTCAACTCACCCACACTGCGTTTGCTGGGGTCCAGATACTCCAATGAATATGTCTGTCCGAATCCCGGGACACGGATGTCCACACCGGGAGGGGACGAGGTGGAGT
Source organism: Lutjanus campechanus (assembly GCA_027495735.1). Classification (NCBI taxonomy): domain Eukaryota; kingdom Metazoa; phylum Chordata; class Actinopteri; order Lutjaniformes; family Lutjanidae; genus Lutjanus; species Lutjanus campechanus. The sequence continues at coordinate 3,695 of JAJHUR010102689.1, forward strand.
GTGTGGTCTTGTTGTAGATCAGCCTGCACACACGCAAATTGCCACAACGAAAATTTGATCAGTGTCAGTTCTGCTTCTGTGTTGAACCTCACACGCTCATGAGTACATCTTACTACAAGGAAACGGACACGCTTCTCATTTTAATTCACCGCTGCCCTACCAACGTGTTAAGTTATGCGTGACAAAACTTCCCTAAGTCTGTGTTTTAAAAGTCTGACGCGGATGTGAGAGAAGATGTCTGGTCAGGCAGCAGCAAACATTGGAGAATGATGTTTAGATTTTTTGAAATCTACAGATCTAGGGTCGCTCAATAAATAAAACAACCGGATCCTGGTTATTTTATCAACTGTTCTAATTCTAGTCAGCATCATTTTTGATGAGATAAGACTCTACTGTCCCTGCACAAGTGCAATGAAATTTCGTTTGAAGACAAACAAATGTGTGTTAATGTTAAAAAGAAATATATCTTCAGCTGATTGGGAACAAATGTGCAAAAATATACGTGAAATAACTAACTCAAGCTATTGGAAAGAGTATTCATGAAAGGTTTTAATTCGATATTTTAATACACCACAGATTCAAAGTGAGTATAAAGAAAATTCAACTCCGAACAAATGCTTAGTTAATTAATGAGCAGTGATGTGCTTCCCTGGGACAAAGGTACGGAACTTGTTAGTTCATTTTAGAGCTGTAACAATTTATCAATCTATTTTGATAACTGATTTATCAGTTTGAATATTTTTTAAAGAATAAAAGTATTTGATTCCAGCTTCTCTCGTGTGAATATCTTTGTGTTGTGAGGAAACATTTGAGGACGTCATCTTAGGCTTTGGAAAACACTGATTGACACTTTTCACCATTTTGTGACATTTTAAAACAAACAACTACCAATCGATTAATCAAGAAAATAATGGACCAACTAATTAACTATGATAATAATCATTAGTTGCAGCCCTAGTTAATTTAATTGCAACCTAGCTAATGTAATCTACCTGATACGAAAAAGCTTGTTTCTTCCTATTTGCGTGTTGCTGGTTTGCCAACATGAATAGTTTCAATATGATTCCAACTGCAAATATAATTTAATCTTGATGCAAGAATAGTTTTTTGCTTGTTTTTACTACACCATCACAGTAACACAATTGGAAGTTAACAACATAATAGTAAAAACAACATCTCAAATTAGGCTTTTTTCATTAAACACTGTGTTGTTATTAACGATTAATATGCTAAAAAGTGCAATGGGGATAAAAAATGTTTTCTTCTACTGTATTCTATACACACTACGTAGCTTGTTAAAATTAAAATGGACCTCCTCTGGGAAGTCTGTAACAATTTTTGATTTTCTTCTTTATTTTACCTCATAAGGGGCTACTTATAATAATTATGCAAATTGCCCAGAATGCAACTCTTTGCAACCAAGTTGTATTTTATCCACTGGCCCTGTAGATGACATTTCAATCATAAAAGTTCAGAGGAAACACACCATTACCGGTTCAAAGAACTTTCCAGCAGACTAATGATGATGTGGCTTCACTAACTTCCTCTGCAGTTACAGGATTGATTTACTAAAATACAAGGAAGAGGAAAAATGTGTGTTGTTTTTTTTTAACTGTTCCTTTTCATTCTGTAATAAAAATGTGCTCTTTGTAGCCGCAATGCCATACCAGCCAGTCATGTAAGTCCAATCATGTGATCGGCCAGTTATATGAGTGGTGATCATTGTCTTCACTCAGCTCATGTTGCCTTTATTTCAAAATAAGAGGCCGTTGTTAGTCAAGATAATAAGAATGCTCCCAAGATGAGCAAATCAAACCTGTAACTGCAGAGGAAGTTAGTGAGGACACATATTCAGTTGCATCACAGCAAAGTTCTCATTTTAAATATTGCAGCTGGCAGTTCTCATGTCTAGACGAAGAAGCAATAATATAAACCACTAACTTTTTTTTTTCTGGGAATTGCAGGATTTACAGGAACAAAGCAGATATCATGAGAAGCAGAATGCTAAAATAAAGACTCAGTATCTGACATGAAAGTCTTTTTTAGTTGATTGCTGATGGAGACATTAAAGGAATGCTATCTCCCCCCTTTGTTTCCTTCCATACCATGTTGATGAAAGGAGGGTTCAAAGGTCAGTTTATCCAGTGTAGGTTGATTAACAGCTCACAGAAAATCAACAAGGTCGTCGAACCCACATACCCCGCTCCCTTATCCTATTGACAGGACTTCCAGTTTTGGAATTTGCACCAAAGCATGTTTTCACAAAAATCAAAAAACAGCAAAGGCAAAAGAGTTACCAGCCTTAAAGCGATATTCCACCGCAGAGTAATAGTCCACTCAATATGTACTCACCTCTATGCCGATGTGAGGATGGGTGAAGATCTTCAGTTCACAAAACAATCCTGGATTTGCAGCAGAAAACAGGGTTGCAGCTAATGACAGTGAATGGAGACCACAGATAAAATGTAAAGAAAAAAAAAGAAAACAAAACAATCACATAATGTCTCCATCCTGCTCGTGTGGTGTCCGTGAGCCGCGACATTAAAATTTAACCACAAAAGACGCCATTTACACCATGTTTTTAGCCGAAATGTCAACTGTAGCATGTAGCAGGTAGCATGTAAACATGGCGTCGATCTCGCAATATTTTCACACATGCATCCATTAAGAGATATACGAAGTCTTGCGATACCTCGACGCCATGTTTACATGCTACCTGGGAGGCTACAGTTGACATTTCGGCTAAAAACATGGTGTAAATGGCGTCTTTTGTGGTTAAATTTTAATGTCGCGGCTCACAGACACTTGGATTACACCACACAAGTAGGATGGAGACATTTTGTGTTCTTTTTTTTTTTTTACATTTTATCCGTGGTCTTCATTCACTGCCATTTAGCTGCAACCCTGTTTTCTACTGCAAATCCAGGATTGTTTTGTGAACTGAAGATCTTCACCCATCCTCACATCGGCATAGAGGTGAGTACATATTGAGTGGACTATCATTCTAGGGTGGAATATCACTTTAAGGTTGGTTACTACAGACACCTACAACACAAATCACCACATGAAAATACTCAAAATGGGCTGTCAGCAAACTTTTTACAAAAGGAAATACATTATGTGCATTTGCTGAGGCAGGTAAATTCATCCGTGCCTGACAAACAGTGCTTTATTGATGAAGGAGCCACATGCACAGAGAAACACAGGTCATACCTGATGTTGTCTATCCAGCAGTCGATGGCTACGGGCACCAGCAGCTCCAGGTTGAGCCACAGAGTGAAAAAGGAGTCGGTCTTCTTATAGCAGATGTAATGAACCACGCTGGGTTTATCCAGCTTCGCCTCCAACTGGTTTCCCAGATCGCCCGGAACTGCAACAAGACACATTAGTAATGAGTCACACATCTGCAACATCACTATCACTGTAATACTGTCTAAAATGACATAAATGTACTTATGACTGTTAATGTGGGTACAGATTATAATAAATCAGAGCCTCACCGATACCGGACTTTTGGAGTCATTGCAGTTGGCCGATTGGTTGGTATTCTTTATTAGGAGTGAACAACTTTGAAGGAATATTTAGTTGCAATTATTTTGACTGATATTGCAATTGCAATATGTTTTGTGATATTAGAGGAAATAATATTTTTTACATCATTATTCTCATTTTCACTGAAAAACATTAAAACAATTGCTGTTTTTTCAGGATCGTTACTGAACAAAGATGTTTTCTGAAGTCTAAAGAATGATGCGTTGGCCAGGTCACCTCTGCTGCACCATGATATTTAATTTAAAATGTTATTTGGACTCACATTTCACCTTTAACTAATGTTGCGTATCCTGCCATTTGAAAATTGCAGAGGACCATTTTGCGATTTTGATCAAATTTAGATGAGATCAATTGTTCAGCCTCATTCTTTAGACAGAATATAATACACAGACTATTGAATATCTACATGAACACACTTTTTTGCAATTATCCCTCAAACGTGTTTAATAAACACTTCAAATCAAATATGTAAGATATTTTACAGTCCAACAATAAACTAGAGCTGCAACAATTAACCAATTATTAATTGATTAATAAATTAATCTCTGACTATTTTGATAATAGATTAATCAGCTTTTTCAAAGAAAAAAAGTCAAAATTCTCTGATTCCAGCTTCTTAAATGTGAATATATTCTGGTTTCTTTACTTCTTTCAGACAGTCATCTGAGTGCTGGGGACACAACAATACATTTGAGGACGTCGTCTTGGGCTTTGGGAAACACTGATAAAAAAATTTCACCATTTTCTGACATTTTATCGACCAAACAACTATTGACTGATCAGTCAAGAAAATATACTATGAAAATGATCGTTTGTTGTGGCCCTACAATAAACTAAGAATAAAGTTATCATCAGGGCACTGAAACAGTAAACTGTCACTGTTTTCTAATAATTACAAATAACTAGAGATGTATTTTGAAAAAACAAATAAAACAAAATATTAAATATATACCTGAATTAAGAAAAGGGATTGCATATATATATAAATGCTGCCTATAAAGCAAAACAAATAAATAAATATAAAAATCAGCATTATGCTCTATACTTTTGGACAAAATATTTGCTGATACCAATAAGAACCAATATAGCTGTGACAGGCCAGTATGGGGCCAGTCTGCTGGTATATCTGTTGGGCTCTACAGGTTTTTGTCTGTATCTGTAATACAATACTGTTTAACCACAGGCACATACAAACAGCAGAGGAGGTCACTGAGGGTCAAGCCGTTACACAGACCCTTATCACACACATGAAGTCAGGCTCAGGCTGTGGTTGTAACTTGGCCAAACACAGATAAGATTCCTCTAAACCCAAGAACCTTTCAGTGATGGAGTGGAAGAAGACAAAATAAACAGGCAGTGTGCGTTGTGTTAGAGCTGTTAACCTGGATTAAAAATTAAATTTTAGACCCTATAAAAGTCTGCATTTTATTGTAGGATTGAGCCGTAGAAAAGTCTCGAATAGGACTTCCTCGGTTTCCTGAGAACTTAATAGGCTGCAGTCATCTGTTCCAAGTCAGTCATATGATCTCATGACTGCAGACCCAGACTGTAAACAATCAAACTTAAACACACACACGATCTCATTGAACTGAACAAATTGTAACATGATTGCAGACAAAATGTTTACTAAACATGTAAAAATGAGTGTGATAATAAGGGTTCTTTTTTTGTTTGTTTGTTTTTTTGCCGATCATCCTCGCTACAGGAGTTCATTTCTTCGATAATGTCCCCAGCCAAACTCCGTTCACAAATACAGCAATGTAACGACGGCTTCCTTTAAAGCGACATTTGATCCCCAACAAACGATGACTAAACACATTTTCGGAATCTCTGGGAACATGTTTTCGATACAGCGCCAGTCTAATACTCAAAATTACAGTTCTTCAAATACAAAATGTTACATACAGCCGGGTACAGACCGCTTTCTACGACAAATCGCTCGGTGTTTTGGTGGAACACATACAGGCCATACACAAACAAAAGTTAACATTAAATTGACAGATGCTCAAATTAGATGAATATGAGCAGGCCGAATTTAAAACTGGACAAATACCTACTTAACAAGTTTTGAATCGTGCTGTAAGCTTTACACAACATTTGTTACAATCAAAAAGAGAATAAATTGGTTCTATTTTAAATGGAGTTCGGCCTGTCTTGAACATCGCCCAGCATCGCTAGCTGTTGATGAGCTGGCTGAGTTGCGCAATTATTTGGCAACATGTATAAAGATGAAAAACACTAGATTCACTGTGAAACACTGAAGAAAATACTTACTGAGGACCACGGGGGGTCTTGGGGGCTGACAAGACTTGTCTCCGGGACATTTCTCTAACGGTCTCCCGCTGCTCCGAGCCGACAACAGCAACAATAACAAACCGACTTGGAGCAGCGAAGAGAAGGCGGTTATCCGGTGCCAAGCCGCCATGGCTCCTGATGTCTCATAGCCGGGCGGTCATGCTGTCTCCTCGGTGTGCGTTGACTCTGCAGTGTTTCTGGTTTGATGTTAAAGCCCTGTGATGCGATTACCGCAATGTAGAGATTGACGATGATCAGTACACAAGGAGGTGTTGATCACGAGGTCTAGATTACAGAGCGATCCAACCGGCATCTCAACTTCAGCAATCAAGTCAAAAGTAGTCGAGCGCAGACATAATCGAACGGACGCAAAGAGGAAACTTCACTGACTCTTTATTGTGACCGTTCCCCTTTTATTTCTCACAAATAACTTACACGTACAAAGCTTGTACAGAAGGGAGCACAGTAAAATTAAAAATACATATAAAAAAAATACAAAGAAAAAACTAATACATTTTTTTAAGCTAGGGGGGTAAATACAAAATATAAGTTAAATGAATAAAATAAAAATATAAATCTTAAAAATATATATTTATTACAGTTTGAATTTCTTTTTGTTTCAGAGAGTTACAAATTGAATACTTGTATTGCTTGAATTTCTTATGCGACAAAGCATGGCTTCCTACCTGTAAATTTACACTTATGGACATGGAATTTTGCCGTTATAATAATAAGGTTGATCATGTCTATTCTAAGCGTCCTCCTGTGCATCATCTTCTTGGAGACCAAACAATACACTGTTTCAAAAGAAGACAAAGCCCTCATCAAACTTTACTGCCTCTAGAACAAATCATTTGGCACACATGACTTTTGTGACAATAGATTCTTTATTAAAGGTGGAAACATTCATATACATTTGTTATGTTATGTGACAGTATAAAATATCCCTATCATTTCACATCATTGGTTTAATGTGCATGTATAAACTACTGTATATGAGCCTCATAATTATTCAATAATTATAATAATTTTTCAGAAAGATTTTATACAGATATCTAAAAATACATGAATCCATGGAGAAATAATACAGTGACATTATACATAATAAAACAGGCTTCTATTCATTAGTCACACTCTTAACTACCTACAGAATTTGACAAATACTGGTATGTATCATTGAATGTGTGTGCGCACACATAATAATGATGTTATGATTCATTCATCATCCATCAAAAGTAAACAAACCAGAATTGTGTTGTTTTTTTTTACAGATGTATCTTGTATGTAACAGGACTGGAAGTTGCCTGAATGGACTGTGACAAAAGAACACAGACTACAGCATTAAATGATACATGATTAAAAATAATCCTTATTACTATATTTTGTATTATTGTGATTATTATGTGTACCATGATTACCACCGCAAGTCTCATTAAGATCAACATCAACAAAATACACAGCTTGGCAGTAAACAGATCAGAACTAAACCCATCCTGTAAGTCATCAGCCTTTAGTTTAGATAAGGGGGTCATGGTTATGGGCTGGGGGGGTCAGGGTTAGATTACTGTCCAGCCCATGTTGGTTTAGATCTGTTGTACTTACTTTTACTAAGAGCAGGCGCTAATAAATGTTGATGCTTATGGAATGGTTTTTGACACATTAACAGACTATAACATCAATGATGTAAAAATCCAGCACCCCATGTGTTCTTGTTTTTTAAACTCGTAAATGCTTTTGTCTGCTATTTCATTCTAGTTCTGACATCAATCTCTCTGGGTGTGTCTGAGTTGCCCTCCAGGATTTGCTGGATTATGTTGAGCACCTTTTCATGGAACACGATATCCAGATGGGCCAGCCCTCGGAACTCTGTGATATGGACAGGGTTCTCCTGCTTCCCCACCCAGCGTTTGCAAAGGCTCATGCTGAAGCTGTCCACCGTGTCGTCCCCGTCAGCGTAGACAAAGTCCACTGGGTCCACGTTAGGAAACTCCTCATCGTAAATGTACGTTACCGGAGTTGGAAGCCCCACGCCGTACATGCACCACACCTCGACACCAGGTGGGTGGAGGTCACTGGTGAGGTTCTTGGTGTCCTCCCACATGTGCCTGGAACCAAAAAGTGGAGTTCTGAGATGGAGTGGCATGAGAACCAAAACGTTAAAGCAGTTATGATCAATATTTTCATATTAATAATCGATCAAATGACAACTTGTGAAACAGATCGTCCATAGTGATGAACCAGTAATGAACTTTGGAGCTGCCCTCAGTTCTATGGAACTTTGTAATGACTTTAAAAGAGTACACCACTGATTTAGTGTTGCAGCTGTAACTAAGGATTATTTTCATTAATAACTGATCTAATGATTAATTTCAGGATTAATCAATTAATCGTTTAGTCTAAAAAGTGTTAAATTCTGAAAAATGTTGGTCATAATATCACAGAGCCCTAAGTGATGTCTTCAAATTGCTTCTTTTATCCAACGAATAGTTTAAAAATCAAAGACTCTTCATTTACTTTCATAAAAGTCAAAGAAAAGCAGCAAATTCCCACATTTAAGAATCTGGAACCAGCAAATGTTTAACATTTTTGTTTGATAAATGAGTGAGAAAAGGAATCAATTATTAAAATAGTAATAAATGAATTCTTGAGATTTACCAGTCATTGCAGCTCTAGTAACCTTATTACCCACGATGCAATTTGACGTGATTCACTCGACTGTACAGGCCGAGTAGTACTCACAAAGACCTGTACAGACTTTTGGGAGTAAAATTAGTGGAGTTCCCCTTGAAGTTCATTGTTTTAGTTTACCAGTCTGCAGCTTTACTGTTTTGTTTCACTCCGGTTCATTCCAGTGTCGTTTTTGCTGTTTTGAGTGAAAACAAGCTCTGAAAACCGGCAGGACGCTACCTGCCAAGCTCAAAACAGCCGACAGTCATAGCTAGCGTCTAGCTGGTGAACACAGTGGAGGATTTAGCAGCTAAAGAGCCAGATGTTCCCTGCAGGAGATGGTGGAGACTAAATGGACTATCATGGTGGAGGGACACACAATGTAGAGACTGCACACTTATCTGTTCCCAAAGCAGCAAAGGTTCTCATGTGTCCTAAGAGGTAAAACTGATCATTGATTACTGACACTGACAGTACATCTGAACTTGAGGTGGGTGGTGGTACAGCTTTTGTTTATCAAGACTGTGTAATAACATTAAAAGCTGTTGGTTACCAGCCATCTTCATAGTTGATGTCTGTGAAGAGGCGCTGGTAGTCCTGGTTGGTGTAGTTAAAGGTTGGTGTGGAGATAAACACGTGGTCCTTTGGCCAGACTTCCTGAGATGGCAGCATCCAGGGATTAGTTGTCGTCATCCTCTGTTCCTCGCGGATCTTGATGTTAGAAATCATTGGGATGCCGTCATTTTCTCCTGCAAAGAATAGCAAGTCAAAAATATGTGAGGGTTAAATCACAAGGGCAAATATGACAAGCAAGAATGCACAGTTTTGCAGAACATGCTTGATTAAATATATCAAATATACCAGGTGCAGATCCAGCCTCTTCTACACTGTAAAAACATAAAAGCTGAGAAAATGCAAAATTTCAAGGCAACTTATGTTGATAGATTTTTGAGTTTTGAGCCCAGCTCAAACTCTTGTGCTTTGAAAAAAAGTTTTACCAACTAATAATATTTTGTTGAGATAATTTACTTTTCTTCTTTAGATAAACTTAATTTTTGAATTTTAGAAACCAAGGAAATTTAGCATTTCAAAAGTGAAAGTAAATAACGGTGAATAATTTTATCCTTTAAGTTGCAACCATTTAATTTCCAAGCACCTAAACAATGACAAATTAGATTCACATCTCACTGTGATCAATTTTTGAAATACAGATTTCTAAAACTCAAAGATTAAACTTTATCTAAAGAAAAGTAAATTATCTCAACAAAAGATTATAGGTTGGCAAAACTTTCTTTAGTTTATTTCAAAACTTGAGTTTTCTCAAATTTTTTTGAACTGTATACTCTGAGTCCTTTGCTATTACCTGATGCCAGGACTCTGAGTGGTTTAACAGCACCCCCCCATGGAGCTCCCAGGGAAATGAAGCCCTTGATGTACTTGTCCTTCCAAGACTGTGGCTGGCGGTTTAGGAAGTAGAGAACGTAGTGGCAGCCCATGCTGTGTGCCAGCAAGTAAAGAGGCTTCTGGTACTCCTCGTACATCTCCTCCACCAGGTCCTGCAGCTTGGTGAAATAGTCTGCATTCTCATCTGTGGGAGGATGGATGACAGCAGGGTTGCAGGCTGATGGCAGGAACTTTGATAACTACTGCTCTGGCATAAAACCCCCTTACCAAGTTGTTGCTGTATGGCTAACGTGCAACATTTGCAATTTTTTGCAGTTGTGTTTCTGGCTGCCTGAATGTCTAATATTCACCCACTTCAGCTCACTGTTTTGGTTTTACAGCCCCACAACTTTACTGTTTTGGCTCAGTCTCACTGCTCTCATGAAACCCACTGTTCATTACTGTTGTGATCAATTATTTCCTCAGTTACTGGCTTGACCCATGGCAGTTGATTTCTGGAAACAATGAGCGCTCTGAGAAGTGACACAGCAGAGTTCAGTTCAACAATGTTTTAAACTTTAATGAAGTACACAGCAATATTTATGAAAAACAAAGAGGTAGTCATAAGGTTGGTTTAAAAGGATGAGCATTGGATAGAAACAGCTTGCACAGACGTGAGTAAAGGCCAGATGAAAAGGCTATATACAGACCTTTAGTGATGAACTAGGAGCATTTAGCCGCTACAGAGCCACATATTTTCCTCAGGCAATCAAACTGAGGATGAGAGCTAATGTTACTCTGTGTTTGCTGGATGTTTAAATAAGCAGCTGTTTGTTTACATGTTCATAATTCAGTGTGTCAGTGTTGTGCAGCAGTTTGCCCTGCTGCCCCCTAGTCGCAAAAAAGCTATCAATTAATGTAGCTTTCATATAAAAAACATTGACTAGTGTAGCCCTAAATTGTTATTTGTTTCCCCTTATTATCATGCAATCCCTTACATGTATATGTGTGTGCATGATCAACAGACCTGCAGCTTGTCTGCAGCTAAGCTTGAATACTACTGGACTGATCAGCCTAATTTCTTTTGTACACATTTATGACTGTATGGAGGACCTCTGTGGTTCAGCATTTGGAAAAACCTTTTTTAGTTGTGGCCATAGGTGTTATTTCAAAGTCAAAGAATTATGTTATCTTATGTGTTTAGATCAACCTAATCTTGTGAACGTGATACACCTTAAGGGAATTTCTTCAAACTTTGTTTCAAATTTCCCACTGAACACATTTTTGACCAAAACTCAAGAATTCATATGCTAATTATACTCTAGTACTTTTTCAGCTTGAGACAACCTAAGTGTCAGGTAAGGTCATGTTAATGTTGGCGTAACTTCACAAATCTCTGCTGGTTGCATCTGGCAGTTGTGTTGACATTACAGTAGGTGCTTCACCAACGGTTGCCTGGCAGTGATCTGCACTCTAATGAGTGCATTCTTCTAGTTATGTATTGCATAGGGAAAAGAGAGCCCAAATACCAACTACACAGGCGACTGTACAGTTCAAATCTTTTCATTTACATACTCTCTCAAGATAAAAATTCAACTGATGAGAGTGTGTTATGAAAATGTGCTAGATATACAGTACAGAGCTCTTTTAATTGACCAGTTACAATGTGTGTGTGTATGTGAGGGTGCTCGTGTAGTTTTACTACTCACTAGGTGCTAATCTCCAGTCGTATGGGGCTCCTCGGACTGTTTCATTTCGGGTGTAACCCATGTTAGTCAAATGTTGCACCATAGTGTAAAAATAACCTGCAAAAACAGCAGCAGACTAAATCAACACCAGATGTCAGAGTCTAATGCAACATGACTTGGCACAAAGAAGCTGAGATACAGAGTGCATTTAGGATATCTAGTGTAGGAATTAAGCACAAGTCTGAAAATCATTGCCCTCATAAAACCTTCTGGAATTTCTGTATTATTCAACAAAGAATTTATGCATGAAAAGATTTCAGAATCCACAAATCCCAAACCCCAAATCAACCAGTGCGGATGTATTTCTCTCACCAGCAAGTCTGTTATTGTCAAGAAACTCAATGGGATATGTCTGCCCAAATCCTGGCACCCGCACCTGCACCCCTGGTGAGTTGGAGGACCGCCGAGTTGTCCTGTTGTAAACAAGTCTGTGGCACGCACAAAGACATTCCTGTCAGTCTAGTTGGGTAAAAATGGTCTTTAACATGACAAATAATATCTGAAATAGAATAAAACATATAGAGTTTTCCCCAGAATAATTGTTCTGTCTGGCAGTAACTGCTTAAATCAGCCTGGAAGATTTAAAGGTTCAGTGTGTAAAATTGAAGGGGATTAATTGAATATGACAGAAATAGAATTTAATATTCATAAGTATATTTTCTTAGTGTGTAATCACCTGATAATAAGAATCATTGGGCCTCATGCATGAATCATTCATACAAACAAAT
>JAJHUR010102691.1:0-19052 GCA_027495735.1 Lutjanus campechanus
CCGTGTACAGTATGCCACCTCTGGCGGCAAGTATCAGCCCATCCCCCTTCCTGACCGAGCGGCAACATCATCATCATCATCATCATGAGAGTATCAGCTTCGGGGTGTTCCTCCAGTGTTCAAACACACACACAGAAAGACACACTGAAGACGGACATGATGCAAGTGTCATTGAGACCAAATTTTGAAACACACACATATCATCTTCTTGCTCACTGCCTTGTTATCTTAATGCAGTCATCGTGCCTTGCAGCATTGCCCATAATCTAATAATCCTGCAGCTCTTTGGTGCACTTAGTTAAAGGAAACACATTAATAGCTGAGATGCTGTACACTGTGGGGGGGGGGTATTGAAAGGGGCAAATGAGGACAAACATACACTGGCAACCTTACACTCATGCTCAAACACACATTTGCCTCTGTAGTGCTGTTTTTAATATTTAACCTTGCCAGAGCTTACAACCTTCTTAGTGTATTGATTTTCAAAGTGCCTCATAGGTCCCAACACACTTTGACATACATGCACCAACGTGCGTGTCAAAAACACTACATGCTACAGGTTGACCAATTATTGGCTCTGATATTAAATATTTTTCTAATTACTGGAATTGTAATTATTTATATATATTTTCTGATAAAATAAATTATTGAAAAATGTGCTACTTTGACTCTGATGAAGCTGCCTCTCTCTGTCTGTTGTCAGCACTCATATGTGATCAGGACAAAATTAGAGCTGCAACGATTAGTCAATTAATTGATTGAGTCATATTTAAGAAAAATGTTCAAATTCTACATTTATTCTATTCTGTCTGATTTTTGATAATCAACACTAATTTGGATATAATGAGTAAATGGGTAAAGGCAAATAATAACAGCTAGTACAGTCAGATAAGTTCAGAAAATTACATCACTTTGTGTGATACAGCCTTTAAAACCAGGAAAAGTCAACACTAGTGTCATATCACAGTATCAATATAATGTCAATATATTGCTCAGTCGTAATGATGATTATGATACTTCATTGTCAGATCAAGTCTGAATTTCTACTTGCATCACAGCTCCATTGCTCCATTTGCAACAACACAGAAAAGACAAAAATGAAGGCAATAAGAGAAATTACATACCTTAAATATAACATTACAATCACAGAAGATATAAAATTTTAGGATTGACTGGTACAGAAGAGTTCTTCAATCTAGCCTTATTGAAATATGGAACCATGTGTCCTCAGTTTGATGGAAACAGAATATGGTAAAAAATGTCATTGCAATTATTTTGACTGAAATTGCCGTTCTGAGTTGCAATATGATTTGTAGGAATGATCATTTTTGCATTCGAATTTTCCCTTTTTTTGGAGAACAAGATTTTAGATCAGGACATCTATGCAGCACTATTAGTTCATCATTATAATACTATTTTCTCACACATTTTCCTTATAAAAGTGCAATTTGTTTCTGGTTCTGGAATTTGGATATTGCAGATTTGTATTTGGTGGAGCAGTTTTGACTTCAAAGTTGCGGGCAAACACTCGTACCATGTAGTATTGAAGTAGTGTAATCACTTAGATCAATAGGGTATTAGCAGCTGCTGTATTAAATGTTGTCTGTGCATCCTTGTCAGTCACAGTTTATTGACCGTGTGTGCTGCCTGAGACATGACACGCTTGTAATGAGCTTATCCTCTAGATTGAACAGCTGTTTGACATTGAATGTGTAACTTAATGGAGAACACGATGCTGATGGTGAGTGAAGCTTGTACTGTATGTGCCGTGTTGTATTCTGACATCATGCAGCAAAAGAGCAGAGACTGTAAGCCAATTTGATGGATTACACTGCATGCCAGACACTTTGCAACAACAATACCCAAGTGCAACAAATTACTCAGACAGTTTAATGAAAGATCTGCACTGTGTTCTAGCTCTCTTTTTCTCTTTAAACAATATAAGTCAGTCTTCTGTGCAGACCACACACAGGCCTGCCTGCTGTGTCACTGTCATGTTGCGGTGCAGTCTGCATAAGCAGTGTGGTGAGTTTTGGATGAGAGAAGAAGAAGACAAGCGCAAGACAGACACAAGTCAAGAATTAGCTGAACATCTCCGGGCATTGTAAAAAAGCTCAGGAGCAGAAAGGAATTCTGGGAATGTTGTTCTCTGGAGCAGGTGCTAAAGCTGCAGACTGTCATCTCAGCCCCCCTCGCTGTGTGCTTCCCCTCTGAGGCAAAAACAGGCCGAGTCACGGCCTTTATAGTGTAAACTACTGAGCAGGTGTTGTTTCTTACGTGTTTACATGTTTTCCCTCCAACTCCTCCACTAAAGGGCTGAAGATGAGGGTGGGGTTGTGCTTGTGTGATGAGATCATCATCTCCCAGTGTTTTGGGGGTCATGTATGGTCAACATGTTCCAGCACGTGCAGGGCGTGATGTTGATTCTTGGCTGCATCATCTCTAATATGCACCAGCTGATCCTGTGGACTGGAGAATAAGATATAAATTCCAATATATTTGTGTGTTCTATTCTATTATATTTCTATATCTATTCAGAATTACTTTTGAGCCTAATTGGATTTTTTGGTGTATATAGGTTTATTGACAGGGGCTGTATTATAGAAACTTGCTTAGTTGCAAATCCTATTTTATCTGTTTGGTAACAATGGAAATTAGGGTTAGGACCTGATTTGGGAAAAAGACCATTGCACATAAACAACTAAGTCAGTATTCCTATCTTGCCTGAAGACAGGAAATGTGTATAACTCAAGAATTGTAAAACTTTAGTAAACTCTCCTAACTATAGGATAACTGTTAACCTAGCTCACTAACTAGCTAATGGTAGCATTTGCCAAAGGTAATGGCAGTTCTAGCTAACATCAGCTGATAGTAGTGTTAGCTAACAATAGATCATGGTTGGCTGCATCTTAAACTTCATACTAACATGCTATTTATTATGCTGTGTACATTTAAAATATTACCAAAACCTTGGTATGAACTCATTAATATGCAAGGTGCATACTACACTATAGAAATATTACCCCATGCAAGTACTGGACACTATGCTTGCACAGTTATCCCATAATGCAATGCCGTAGTGACAACAACAGAAACAACATAACAGATAAAGGCAGACAGCAAACAAGACAGCTGTGGTGTAACGTCAAAACAGCTTCAGTTTAATTGTAAGTAAGGTTCCACTTTGCGAGGCATAATATATATTTTTCAGATTAGATCATCTTTGGCACAGGTGACCATAGTTACAACCGTCCAGCTGGCGAGGGCGCTCTCAGGAGGTCATGTGGTAACAACACATCGAAAAATTATTTACCAACTACTGTTTATTTTATGTATGTTGACTGATAGTGCACATTTTGGGTATGTAGTGCACAGTATATGATTTTGGATGCAGCACAGACTGTTGTTTAGCAAGAAAAGTAATGTCAGTTGCTAGGTAACAGACATGGAAGTTGATAAGCAATATAGGATTAGACTCTTAGACTCTTATTATCTTAGCGTAAGACTTAAGATAGGGAGTTTCGGTAATATGGGCCCAGAGGAATAAGAAATGCAATTTGACATAGTAGGACCTCAAGTACAGCCTCTGTGGCCCACATACAAGGAGTTGCCATAACAACTGACCCTGTAAATGTGGACGTGTGTGTGTGTGTGTGTGTGTGTGTGTGTGTGTGTGTGTGTGTGTGTGTGTGTGTGTGTGCTAATGGAAGAAGACCCCTAGGGGAAGGATGGTAAGGGCCTCTCACCCACCCAAAACCACCTGACACACACACACACACACACACACACACACACACCCTGCTGAGGGCTTTCAAATCCCATTATTTTTATATTCAGTGTGTATTTAAAAGATATCTAAAATGATTTGAAAATCTGAAGTACTTTATTGCATTTTTGATATTGCTTTGTATTAAATTTCAAATTACTTGTTCCCAGTATCAACCTTTTGTGTTGCTGCTACCTCTTTTAAAAGCTCACCTTATGGATACTTAAGTATCAGTCTATGGCTCTGCATGATGTCATTCATTGATTTTGCAACTCGGCCGTGGCCACTAATCTTCCAGAGTGATTCCTCTGTCGATCCAGTCATCAGGATTAATGATCAAGTCTGTGAGACTGTGATGCATGGTGACTGATTGCAGCTTAATGTTCAGTATGAAGGTGCTAAGATGGTGTGGTTGGTGTTTGAATACACAATATACTTACCAGGGCTTTACAACTGTCAGTTTGCTCTTTTTACTCTCTTCTTTCAATCATGCTTTCTTCTCACCATCCCTTTTGTTCCCTTTGTGCAATGTTTCCTCTTTTTAAGATGTCATAGACACAGACATTTCAAACTTGAATGTCAGCATTTCTGGTTATTTGTTTGACCTTAAATGCCTTGGCTTGGCCTGTATGTAGGGTTGGGTACCATTCACGTTTGAACCAGTACCTGGGGTTGGGTACCGGTACCCAACTGTGCCTTTTTTTTTTAAACCTTTTTTTCTCTCTCTGCAATAACAAAAATGTAATTTCAGTTGTAAAAAAAATCCAAACGTCTCAAATTCAATGCTATTATTTACTCACAACATTTTATTTATTTAGAACATCACACACACACCTCCCTCTCCCCTTGCAAATCCAGCTCAGCAACCTGCAGCCTGTCAATCATGTACATTGATACACACATGATTTTCTACCTGTTATATTGTTGTCACTTCTTGCATACTGTAATATTTCCCCATAAATTGTATGAAATTCAGATGTAGCCTGTGGCTGAGTGATGGCAAACACTAGTAAAAATACTAAGCCAACATCAACCAAGACAGTGAAAAAAGCCCAGTTATTTCAAACAACTTATCCAACAAGCTGATTAATTACCCGAAGATGTCAATGCCTCACTTAAAGTTTCATTGTCCATGGAGGGTTCAACTTTGATGCTGGCTGCACGCATGTTACCAGTAGCTGTGAAATCTGGCACAGATTGGTGTAACATGAATCTGTACGGTTCCCTTAAAAAGACTGAGTTTGGTACACAATACTACCTGTCAGGGTTTGTTTTAAGGTCTAATATGACCACACCATGACAATTAATTAATTGTTTAAAAAGAGAGTGCCTTGAAGTTAGGTTTTTTTTGTGTGTGTGATTTTTGTGCCCAAAAGTTTGAATTTTCTGACTGTGACTGTAGTGGTTTTCATCTTCATTCTCCCTCTCAGAAATGTCAGTCTTTCTGGTTTGAATAGAGTCTGGCATCACTAAAGAGCAGGTCTGATTAATGTCTGGTTTTGCGATTTCTCTGCAGGGCTGGCATTGACGATGTGGAGACAGACGTGGTGGAAATTGAGGCAAAGCTTGACAAGGTATGAGCCATTATGTTATTCCTGTAGACTGTGCTGCTCATTAAAATATCAAATCTGAGAGATATACTGCATACTGTTGTTAAATTGTGATTCTTCCATCATGTTTTTTTGTGAAAATCTTTAACAGACTAGTGTAGTATGTAGAAATTATATTGCACATTGTTAGAACACTAAAAGAGGGACGTTCTGGGTTTGATTCACATTGTTTGATTGAAAAATGCCACCAGATGTTAGCTGTTGACGTCTATAACCAGTACTTTCTCAGACACTGTGGAACTGATCAAAGAGCCCTCTGTACCTTTGTCTGCCTGCCTGTCTGTCTGTCTGTCTCTCACTCTCTGTTATCTAAATGTCAAGGCTATTTAAACCAGGTAACTCTGCAGACATGAGTTATTATATTTAATAGGTTCGTGCACTGCCAGATAACACACACATGCACACATGCACACACACACACTGGTGCACACTGAGCAAACATTGATGAATGTCGCACTTTTATATTCTGTAGTATGAAAGCATCAAACAAAGAGCAGTCCTCTGTTATCTGAGCATGTGATGTCTTTGTTTGACCTGTTTAACCAGAGAAAATCGTACATGCAAAACAACAACAGCTCATCATTATTCATTAGTGTTTGTGAGATATGGAAATGAAGCAATTTAGGTTAAAGTGATATTCCATTTTGTGAGAATAAGCCATTTTGTATGTACTCACCACTATGCCGATGTGATGATGGGTGAAGGTCTTCAGTTCACAAAACAATCCTGAAGTTTTAGGAGAAACAGGGTAGCAGCCTCATCCAGTACAATGGCAGTGAATGGTGACCACGGATAAAACGTTAAAAATAGCACACAAAACAAACACAAAATGTCTAACGTAGATGGCGTCTTTTGCAGTTAATTTTTTAATGTCGCGGCTCGCGGACACTTGGATTACACCACACAAGCAGGATGGAGACGTTTTGTGTTTGTTTTGTGTGCTATTTTTAATGTTTTATCCATGGTCACTGTTCACTGCCATGGTACTGGATGAGGCTGCTACCCTGTTTCTCCTAAAACTCCAGGATTGTTTTGTGAACTGAAGACCTTCACCCATCATCACATCGGCATAGTGGTGAGTACATACTGAGTGGGTTATTCTCACAAAATGGAATATCACTTTAATGTTACTCTGCAGTAGGGTTGAGTAACTTGTTAAAATCCCAGTTACAGCAAGGAGAAGTGTACGAGCAGTGAGTTTGCGAGATTAAGTACATCCAATAGAAAAGAAATATTCTTACACCGATTTTCTTTATTAAACAGAAAAATGCAACCGTACACCTTCTGAATCCAGGTTTCTCTTTTTTTTTTTACTAAAAAGCACTTAATGTTAGTTAGTTAGTTAGAATACTTTATTAATCCCAGAAGGGCAATTCAGTTTGCAATCAACCTGTCCAGGTAAAAGGAATAAAGTGACAGAGGTAAAAAGGTAAAAAAAAAAAAAAAGAGAACAATCTGATAGCTGATATCCACAATCCAGCATCCACAATCAGATATCAATCATCATAGCAACAAACACAAACACAACAGCCAGTGATAACACAGCAAGAAAAGGGTTCACAGTAGTCCACATTTTCATTTATCATCCTGCAGTTGTGCATTTAATAGTCTTATGGCAGACGGGATAAAAGAATTTGCGTAGCGGTTTGTTTTTCGCACAGGCACATAATACCGCCGACCTGAGGGCATGGTCACGAATTTCCTGCCAAGTACATGACCAGGGTGGGACAATATACTGTCTGCTTTCTGGACCACCCATGTTTTCCAAAGGGAGCTGAGGTCCTTAAGTTGTACTCCAGTGATTTTGGAGCAGACTTTGATGATGTCATTCAGACACTTCTTGTCTTTCACTGATAAGCCACCGAACCAGCATATAATATATCAGGCTGTTTTGCTCTCACTTGTTCTTTGGCTCAGTGGGTATGTAATGAATTTGAGTCTGAGCATTGTCTTTTGCTTCTTTTTTGGAGGCAGGCCATTCAATTTGCAAAATAAAATGACAAAAATCACCCTAAAAGGTTGCCCCAAAGAGAACAACAGGCAATGGATTGTGGACAGTCGCTGGTAGCCAGTATATTTGTCCAATCACTCAAGCCTATTCAGTAGTGTGTTAATTTAACTAAAGTGTATTCTTTTTAAAAGTGACCACAATGACCAAAAATATGACAGTCTTATTTATTGATACATATATTGCACGGTCATATTCATGTAACTTTTCTACATAGCACTAGCAGAACAGTAGCTGGCAAAAGGTTTAAGATGTGATTTGGATTACCTGCACTCAGAAAAATCAGCAAAAACAATGGTGAAATGAGTTGAATCTAGACAATGGGAATGAATTTGTTAGTTGCATAGTCAGATCTTATCACTTAAAAACATGGCTCCTATGTAAGACCAGCCAGAATTGATGGCTAACTGTCCTCAGGGAGTCTAGCAGAGATAATGCTTCTGTAGATAAACTAATAGACTTCAGAGGATGAGATAGTGTTAATGTAGTTAAGCGGTGACTGCACCTTCTTTCTTTTCCTGTCTCCTTTTGATTCAATTTGTTTTGTAGGGGTTTTTTTGCTCTTGCATGCTCAACTTGTGTTTGACAGTCTGCTTCTTCACATCAATAATATGTTTAAATTGTGGTCACTGAGCAGCGTACAGTCCATCTTGTGCAGCCAGTCGATGAAAGAAACAGATTAATGTCCTTATTTGAAGTGGTTATTGAGAAGACTGTAACATTTTCTTGTTATCGTAGTCTGTCTCCACATTGTTATGACCCATCTCTTAAATGACATTTTGACATTTCAAACAAACACCCGTGCCCCTACCCCATCACACACAAAAACACACACACACACACTCACAGATTATTTCTGCCTCCAACAGGTCAGGAACCTACGTCCTTCATCTGTGGCAAACAAAAGTTTATGATATTTACACATTTTAATCAACAAGATAATCTTCATTAACTACCACTTTTATGATTTTTGAAGTGTAAATGTAATTGCCAGAAGTAGCCTAAAGAGCTAACATTAGGCTATAAATGAAGTACACCATGGTTGCACCACTTCACTGTCATCATCTCCACTAAGTTACTTGTGTTCAGCATGATCATGTTTAATGTCCCTGGCAACCCATGTAGCCACTTGTTAGCAACCGCCTTATTTAGTGTTCTCATGAAATGGTTAGCGGAGTGTTTATTGCTTACGTGTTTTCTGTACAGCAGCTAGGGAGGGACTTGTCACAGACATTGATTGGTGTTTACAATAGCCAAAAGCACTGTCCATTACGCCCACCACTATGCAGCTAAAGTGATCCATGGATGTAACACTCGGAGACAGACTCTTCGTGGACTGAGAGCTTTCAGTGAACATGGTTGGACTGGGACCAAAACAACAAACGACAGGGGGTCGCCTACACTACCAAGATGTTTTTTCTAGTTGAGTTTGGCTCCCAGCAACCCAGGGCTGACTCAAGGGTAATTGAGCTAACGGCAGGGTTAGTTAAGTTTCTTTAGCAACAAGTAAAGCTATCTTGCCATCAGGAAACTCTATAAACAATCTCTACTGCATTCCCTGTTGGCCTTGGAGGCTGTGTTCATATTGGTGACCAGTCGTGTTCACTGGGAGGCTGCTGAGTCTCGTTCTGTTGCCAGATAACGGCAGGTAACAGCTAGCACTTATGGTTAGCTACATTAGCAACAAGTGCATTAAAGCTGTCTGTCTATCAGGAAGCTCTGTAATTAAATAGCCAAGAGTTGAGGCTGAGCAGCCAGAGGACATTAGAGAGGAAACTAGAAAAATATTTTCTCCATAAAATATGACCACTTTCACCCAAATCAGGGAATAAAATGATTAAGTTATGCCTTTGCACAGCAAGGCCACCAGAAAAACCTCAATTCTGTGAACGGTTTTATTTTCCTTCCATGTTCTGCTGCATCATAAGCAAGAAAACGTTTCATTGGACACAAATTTAGTAATTCCTCCAAGTGTGGGATATGTCATTGACTGTTTTGATTCTTTTACCAGGAAAAGACAAAGTCTGAATTACCATTAAAATATACTAGAGAATAACTATAAAGTGACTTTTTTGTCAACGTTGGGCCAGATACTGGCATTTAGGTTATATATGGTTCAATATATATGTGATAAAAACATCAGTTGTGACTTCACAGGAAGACACGACACTCAAGATTTAAAATGCCCATCTGACACTTCATTGACCGGCAGGACCTCTGCATTACATTACACTGTAACTGTTTCGGTCAGTTAACATGGTGAGGTCTGTCATGTGGCACCAGATGTGGCACTTGGACTCAGAGTGGACCCCCCGTGGATCTTCCAGCCCATTTATCAACAAATCCTGACACATATACTGTGCCTCTAATGGCCGTGTTCAGACCCTGGGGGCTCAGTACAGCACTCGATGAGATCAGATTCCCCCATATCAGCCAATTTGTTGACAGATATGTTGTGAGACCAGCCTGGGTGCAGCAGCAGGGCAAGAATCATGCTGCCTTGTCTTTTGCGAGGATTGATATCAGTGTCAGTCATCTACACGTGACTGTATGTGATATGATGGACACATCAGATAATGCAGGTATGCATGCATAGTGTCAAACTGCACAGTTTGCAAACAGAACTCATGCATTTCGAGTCTGCAGCTCATTTCAGCAATGCTCACATATACATCAATTCTGTTATTTAGTCGTGCTGTCATAAATTGCGCAGTTATCGGTCCTCACTCTCTAGTTTCTCATCTTTGGCCTGTGCAGAGTAAAAGTCTGACTGTCAGCCACCCAGAAAACCACACTCATATAGCGACAACCCTGGGAACTCCTGCACCAAATGAGATAATTAAAGGTTTACTGAACTCTCTCTTCTGTGTGCCCCCTCCACCCCACCCCTCACCAACACACACATTCTCATTCTGTAGCACACACTGCCAGCTGTGTCAGTGCATCGTAATGACAGTGTAATGCTCTGTAGCTTATCATATAACCCGTACAGTGGGAAAGTGTAGTGGTTGCCAGTTCATGTGGTGAGTACACTGTATACCATCGCTGAGAAGTGTCTGCAACTGGTAATATACGTGTTCACAATTTGGTTTTCACTTCTCAAAGTGAAATGGGCACACAGTGGCTCCTGAACCTGATGGATTCTGCAAGGCTCTGTTGCAGGCCATATTTTGCCCTTTGTTGTGGCTCAAAAACTGACATCCATTGAAAAGTTATGTCTCATCTTAAACTGGAACATCTGCAGATTAATTCCATATATGTTATGATTCACTAAAGTTAGGCATGATATGAAATGAATGAATTCTTGTTTTTGTTACCTTCATCCTTTTGCCCTATTTTGATTTGTGGTGAAACGAAAGTTGTACAAAATTAATAAATC
The DNA here is from genome assembly GCA_027495735.1 of Lutjanus campechanus. Taxonomy (NCBI): domain Eukaryota; kingdom Metazoa; phylum Chordata; class Actinopteri; order Lutjaniformes; family Lutjanidae; genus Lutjanus; species Lutjanus campechanus. The sequence continues at coordinate 10,764 of JAJHUR010102691.1, forward strand.
TACTGCCCTTAAAAATGGAGAAGGTTTTGCTCCACAGCATGCTGAATGTTTTTTTCTAAACATCACAGTTTTGCATCCCTGCAAATGGCGATGGATGGCAATGGTTGATAAGTGTTTGAAATCTCAGTTTTACTGCTCTTTGTTGAGTTTAGTATGAAAGCAGTTGATGGAGAGCAGACAGAGATTACCAGGCCATGTGCCCGGGATCATCTTAATTATTTGCCTCTTTTTAAAATTTGCACTCATATCAGACACACCAGCTTCAATAATGCCAACACTGTCCTAGATACAGACGTGAGGATTATTCTAAATTTGAGCATCCTCTTGGATTCTGCATGTGACTAACAATTCTTTTAAGCTGTGTTTGATTTCCATCATCACTCTTACTATTAATATCCCAGCATCACATTGTGTAAAACATGTGACTCTTTAAATAGACAGTGTTTTTGTTGTGTATTTAAAGAGATTATTTTTATGTTTCTCACCCCACTAGCTGGTGAAGCTGTGCAGTGGGATGATCGACGCCGGCAGGGCCTATGTCAGCGCCAACAAGCTCTTTGTTAATGGCATCAAGGACCTGTCCCAGCAGTGCAAGAAAGAGGAGATGATATCGGTGAGCAAAAGAAGCAAAATGTCTTCAGAACTGAGCTTGAATCTGTACATTTTCACTGAGTGAAAACACGTGTTTGAGTGCCTGGCTTCTCAACAAATGACCGCTCATCTATCTTTGCAAGGACATTCCTGTGATTCCCCACATGAATAATAACAGCAGAGCAGTGTAAACAGTATTGTCCAGACGCTGAGTCATCCAGCTGTTTTAAACATGACAGATGTGGCCACATGCAGACAAGAGATGTTTATCCTGATAGTTTACATGGCTGGAAGCAGAGAGATCTGAAACCTGCTTTATGGTTTTCTTTTAGGAAAACATTTGGACTAGATTTCCTGTCAAGATGGGTGTCGCCCTGCTAGCTTTGGGGTGAAGCAGCAGAGTCATAATTGTGTCACAGTCAATATTCATTCGGTGTTAAGCTTATTTTATGCCAAGCACAGATCACAATCATGTTTTTGGAAAATACAATATACACAGAAACTGTTTAGGAAAATATTTTGTAGGGATTTAGATTTATAGTTCTAATTATTTGAAGTGGAGTTGTCTGAAGTACTTATCAATAGTCAGTATATTACCTATAGTAGATGCCAAATGCTCTCCAAACTAACCAAACTCCATGGGTGAAATCAGTAATTTTACCTTGCAGAACACAGGAGTTGCTGGTCTACTTTTGGTGACTTTGATGAATCCGAACTATCCATAAAACGTTGAAGTCACACAATTCACAAACAAACAGGCAGCGGTCGATCAGCATCCCCTGTGTTCTGCAAGGTAAAATTACTGATTTTGCTTATGTTTGGGTGGTTGGTTGGTAAACAGTGACAGTTTCCTGTCGGAAAAGGCTGTCTGATGGCAAAGTAAAGCAGTGAAAATATTCTAAATTAATTAGTGTACACTTAAACTGATACACATTTTTTAGTGGGACCTTTTTTTAAGTGGCTAAAATACATTTTGTTGCCGACCCTATCCACAGCAGTTCATTGCTTAGCTTATGAACTAGTACTTCCCCAGTCTGGGGGCATGCAGACCGGCATCCACTGTAGATAATATGCTGACTATTGATAAGTCACTCATACAACCCATCTTCAAATAATCCTCACTATTCTTTTAATATTAATTGAAAAATAAGTGTATGTTCATATGGTACGGAAACTTGTGTGCTTACATTATGTGCGTGTGTGTGGTGAACATTGCAGGAATGCCTTGAAAAGTGTGGTGAAAGCCTCCAGGAGATCGTCAACTACCACATGGTAAGACACACATCAGCTTTAGCCACAGGCAAGAGGTCGAGGTAGTGTTGTTCCGACACGCCCTGGTCCTCTTGGCATGTTAACGTCTTTCAGACTCCCAGTTCCTCTGGGGTCCATTATTGCGCAACACACTCACAAAGACACACACACACACACGCACACTTCCACACAATTTAACTGTGACCTCACTCTGTGACGGTTAAATCTGTCCACACAGGCCAGTACACATGTGTGTGTCTGATTCAAACCACATGCTTCCACAGATGTGTACGTCAGCTATAATGCACAAACTTTCACACACATACAAAACACACACACACACACACACACACACACACACACACACACACACACACACACACACACACACATACACAGGTTTTATTCATATGGCTCTCTCCTCATGACTAAGTGTGATTAAGATTTTCTTTCATTTTCTGGGAAACCACAACAGGTTTGGGAAGCCCAAAGGCAATTCTACATTAAAAGAGACATTATGACATCTTATTATTTGGACATCATAATTAATTGTGGTTGCATGCATGAGTGTCTTTCACAACATGGCGCTACAGTCATGACTAGGACATAGTATGTGAGCCTGTGTGGTAATTTGAGGTGTTTGTAGGTCCACATCTGTGCATGATTGTACAACTGTATGTGTGTAACAACACTAAACAAGAGGGAGACAAGGAAAGTGTGCTGGGGAAAAGAGAGGACTGTGGGAGGACAAGCAGGAGCGGAAATAAGTGAAGTTTAGTTTTTTTTTTCTTCATGATTTCAAGGATTTTTAGTTGTATGGCAGCATTTTTGTTTCAGATTTCTCATTAACTTGTATATCAGGCACGAAGACCTGCATCTTTTGCAAGGGTCTCGAAAATATACAAGCAGATGGGCAGGGTCAGATTACTTTCAAATGTAGTTAGTTACTGAATACAATCCGTTACTACTGAGTATAATTTATTTAGATTATAAGGAATTTATTTGGTACCAGATACACTGTTTGGATAATTTTTGTTTGTGTTCTTATAACAAATTTTTCAAAAGTTGTATGGCTGTGTGCCGTTTGTCTGCTGGATTGTGACTTCTACAGGCTTTGTGTGCATGAGAGACACTTATCAGCAACTCTTATCTTCCCGTTTTCACCTCTCTAATGTGCTTTGACCTTGTCATATCTTCCTGTTTTTGCTGCCCTGCTACATTCATTCTGATCTGCTGCACTATCAAAATGTTTCGCTAATGTGATACTTCATTTTGTCACTGTGCTCATTAGACTTAAGCCTCAGATGGGGGGCTCCTGTTTTAGTGATTCCTTCCCATATTTATTTTGTTTTTTGAGTTTTTTAGGTGTGAAGTACACACATTTGACTGAACAAATATACATTACTTTAATGAACAAATGAACTTGATTCAAGTAGTTAAAAGGCATCTGTGCAAAGCACACCGGTTGGTAAAATAGAGCAATAAGTCACAAAACAACAACAACAAAAAAAAAAACGTTGATCCTCCCATATTCCTCACTAATCTGTCTTGTTCTTTTCCCCATATTTTACATTCATGCCCTTTAACCTCACTGGTTCTGTTTCACTCCACCAAGGTCAATCCTGTTTAGCTTTAAATCCCTTTGTAAATCAAATCAAAGTGCTGCTCACAAGATGGGATCCATCAGCTGCATCAATCCACTGGAATCTTCTTTGCCGTCTTCACCTTTCATTACATGTGCTGACGTGTTTGTAAGATGTCCGTCGTGTTAGTGTTCAACTATATCACATAATCCACCACTGGTAAAAATTTTCTTCATTAATTTACTTTCTGTGTTGTTGTTTTTGCTTTGTCAATACTTGTTTCTTTTCCTCTGCCCCTCCACCACCTCTCTATCCATCCTCTTTTCCTGCTCCCCCTCCTCACTTGCCCTTCACCGCAGCCGTCCCACTCCTCCACTCTAGCACCCAGGAATTACACTAATAGCTCGTCTGGCAGACAGCATGAATGGAAGGATGGAGGAGGGAGGGAAAGACACAGTGAAAGGAAATCTGTCTTTGTTCGACCACCCAGTGATGCTTGTTTCTGCACCTTCTCAGCTCTTGGCAAACACAAAAGAAGCCATTCAAACTGTAAAATGAATCTCCCAGTAAAGCACTTGATAAGAAAATGTGTGTACTTTCAAACACACTTAATGCCCACCCTTAATCCAAACAGATTGAGAATGATATCATAGTGGATTAAGCAGATTCTTGTGAGATTGTAGTGTGTTCAATTAACTTTCTCTACTGTGGTAGAATTTTTTTTCCTGCAAAAACAAAACGCTGGTTTGTTTCTCTGGAGTTCACATGCAGAATGGATACAGGAGAGGTGATTGATGGGACTTTTACAGTAGCTGACACTGAGTGCTGGAGAACTGAGTGTAGACATGCTCTAGGTTGGGTTGGGTCATACCCGGGGCACCATAATCCAGAGCAGGTTTGGATTAGTTTACATGTGGGCCCAAAGTCTGTCTGATGGAACTGATTTAGACTTTTTTTTTTTTCTTGGATTTAATTTTTTTTTTTTGTGGAAGAGCCAGAGGGTTTTACCATCCCGGAAAGTACCAGACTTTCTGTTTGCACAGCACACTTCACTATACTACTTTAGCACGTGAGACATACACCTGAAATTCAGCATAAACTAGTGGTTGACCGATAGGGCTTTTCAATGGCCAGTGCCAATATTTAGAGAGCAGGGCATCCAATCGCTGATAATCAGTCAGTCAGCACAGAAAAGTACCAATAATGATTCCCCTATTTAACGCACATCAGTCTAATATACATGGTTATCTAACATTTTTTAGATGGAACATGTTTTAGATGGAATTTATATTAATTAATGAAATGGAAAATGTATTCAGTATATTTTAGAACGTGACTGGTATTTAGGGGAGAGTGGTGTACAGTATGGCAGAAGTGACTGATGTGTCTGCAGGCAATTGTTTGCTTATTGGTGTTGTGTCTACATGATAATGAAATACATGAAATTCCAGATAATCAGCCTGATTAATCAGCTGGCCAATTAATCAGTCACTACTCACTATCACTTGTATAACAAACTCGTAATTTGGTCAAGAGCACTTTTTTGAAGGTACTGACTCATTTAAGACCAAGTAAATATTCATTAATTATTCATTTATTATAGGAAACTTTAAATAATTTAATTTAAAGAATAAAAACTAAAAGAATTTAGGTTATGCGTAATTATTTCATGAGGTGGAAGTGCACCAATTGAACACTATCTTTATTAATTTGTTCCATAGTTCTTAACAGCAAATTCTTTACTTTACTACTACTTTACAAGCCCATTGTTGAACTTGAAGATAGAAAAAGTGGATCTTTGCTGATAAAGCCACAGGGTTGCATGAGTTGTGACCAATTAACTGTCAAGGTACAAGGTTCATTTATTGATCCTTTTACAACACAGATGCTATAATGCTAGCTGTAGTTCCCTTTATGCTTCTCACAAAACAAAAACGATGTACAAAAATTATATACAGTCCTATAAATAAAACAAATGTTATATAAATGTCATATAAGATGTGTAGAAAAGGACTGCAGACGTGTACTGAGGAGTTAAGTGTTTGATGCCTGACTGACCACTTGAAACTCCACTACACTTTTGCACCCATTTAAAAACCCATTTATAAACTCTGCAGTCAAACAGGAGCAGCAGCTGATTTATATTCCCACAATGAGTGTCGACTACACTTACGAAAGTTTGTGAAATGCCGTCTAAAGCAAGACACCAGAGAACCAGTCCATGAAGTCATCCCAACGTCATACAGATGAAGGCGTGCACACACACACGCACACACACACACACACACACACACACACACACACACACACAGATTAAGTCTGTAATCCTCAGTGTGTATGTTTATTAACTAGGGATTCCTATAGAAAGTTTAATCCACAGGCTGTCAGCACTGATTGTTGTATACATTGTTTGTGTTTGTGTATGTGGCTATGAAACAATCACTATCTAATCCAAGCACATTCGTGTGTGTGTAGTGAAACATTCACTGAGGTATTCTCATTGTCTGCGCACATGGGTAAGACAGAAAGACATATTTCTGTATTAAAGATGGATGGTCTGTTCAACAGCAACCAGGCTGCGTTACACATTATGTGTGATTAGAGCGGTAAGTGTGAAAATACAGAAATGGAAGTAAAATCCTTGTCTAGATGGAGAAGGAGAATTGCCCACAGTGTACAAGAAACACAGGGAAAAAACAGAGAAGGAAGAAGAAGAGGAGAACTGAAGGACAGGAATGAGGAAAAGGAGGAGTGGGAATCCTACAGTCAACAGGAAGAGAAATCTGGGATCCTGTAAGGCTAAAAATCTGTTGAGGCAGCAGCTGAGTGAGTGAGTGAGTGCACATGTATGCTTGTCCTCATCTCTCTCTCCTCTCCCTTCCTCTGCCTGTGGCATAATCTGTCACACTAATAACATGGAAGGGTTCATACCGCCATCTTGTGGTGAAATGTCACAACTACATGCAGATATAATCCCATCTTTTCAGTTGTCACTAGAAGTCTTCAACTTGCTGTGGACTGTGGCTCATATGATTTATCAATATTATAAATCAGTTTCACCCGAGAGCCTTCACTACTGTTTTCTTTTAAAAAATGTAGGATTTTATGACTTGCCTGTGTGAAGCACCTGGATTTTTAAAAGCTAATTGTTATTTATTATTGTCATTTAATTGATTGATTCAATGTTTCTTCTCTGTGCACAGATTTTGTTTGACCAGGCTCAGAGGTCGATCAAGCAGCAGCTTCACACTTTCATTAAGGAGTGAGTATCTCATCACAGTTAATTAAGTAGAAAGATGTAACGCATGTTCAGGTTTATATAGACAATAATGAGTACTAGACTGATGCAGTAGGTTCATCACTATAAGTTTCAAAATGTTAATTTTCTTGATACGGTAACAAATATATATACATATACAACATATATATACAACAATCTCTAGTTCGATAGAGGTAAAAATGTGCTTTACTAAGTGTAGTGAAGGATAGATGCAGGTTTTCAATGTGCTGTTTCCTTTGTGTTATATATGTATCTTTTATTTAATCAAAATTACTAGTTTAAAGTGTAAAGAATACACATAGCTAAGGGTAAAAAGGGAGGGATAATGTACATACAGCAGCTCGGAATTGGTCATTTTATTGTATGATTTCTTCAGAACATCTTTAATGTGGATATATTCATCTCTAATTCCATAAAAAGAGAATAAAAAAACAACAACACTGGTTTAAAACTAACATTTAAAATAAAATTTTAGAGCAGTAAGCTGTTTTGATCCCCAGACAGGCGACATGTCAAAGTTTACTTGAATGTCTAAAGTTTTGACTTTTTCGTTCTGCAAATTATTTGGTTTGTAACCACAGGCAGGAAATCCCCTGTAATAACTCAAATCATGCATTTCAAACTAAGAGACATACATGCTCTTGTGATTTGGCATATTTGTAGATTGACATGAATTAAACTCTTTGTCTCTGTTTTCCTGCTCCTCCCTAAGGGATGTGCGTAAGTTCAAGGATACCAAGAAGCAGTTTGACCGGGTGCGCGAGGACATGGAGCTGGCCCAGGTGAAGAACGCCCAGGCACCCAGGAACAAGGTGCATGAGGCAGAAGAGGCCACACAGGCCCTTGTCCTCAGCCGCAAAGCCTTCAGACACCTGGCCCTGGACTACGTACTACAGGTGAAACACACACACACACACACACACACACACAAACTCCAGATTTTGTTACCAGTGTTGTCCAGTAGGTGGCGTTCACACTCAACACGTGCAAAAACCAGATAGACACAAACCTCTAAACACTCCTGAATGCAGAAAAGGACTCACTTGAAACTGGTTTTAAAAAAAAGACTATATCATATACAATCCTGTTAATCCTAAAATATTCCTTTTGCTTTTTTTCTTTGTTTTGGCAGATTAATGTGCTTCAGGCCAAGAAGAAGTTTGAAATCCTGGATGCAGTGAGTAGCTCAAATATATCTCCACTAATTTCTAATTGACATCTCAACATTATTGTATGTGCTTTGTATGTGCTTGTCAAAGACCTGTGTGTGGCATCTCTGTGGTGTTACAAGGATTAATAAAACAGTTGTATCATCATTGTCTCCCTGCATCCCCTTCAGATGCTGTCCTTCATGCGCGCTCAGTACACTCTGTTCCAGCAAGGCTTTAACATCCTGGATGAGATTGATCCCTACATGAAAAAACTGGCTGCACAGGTGAGAAGAAACTGATAATGTGTTAACACACACAGAAGAGTGCCATTCATATTCACACTCACTAGTTTTACAGCACTACTTCTTTTGTCACTGTATTTGTTCAGCACTGCCTTATGAAGGACATTTCATTGTAATTTTCATGTCATGTC
>JAJHUR010102692.1:1071-22808 GCA_027495735.1 Lutjanus campechanus
TTTTAAAGAAGTAAGATTGAGCTGAATAATTCCAAATGCTGTAGCTTTATAGTGGTCTCAGCAGGTGACTCTGAAGAACAATAGATACAGGTTTTTTCATATGGCAGCTTCAGAAAGTGTTGAACGCCGGCCGCTGCATACACTCTGCATACACCCGATGACTGACTCCACCGACCGCCACGACACTGTGACACTCGATTCCCCCACCGGTGTCAGTGAAGCACCACAAATTGCTACCTGGTCTGTGGGAAACACTGTACTGAATGGCTTATTCTCACAAAGTGGAGTATCACTTTAATACTGGGTATGAACTGCCTCCAAATAATGTGTTGAACTTCGGTGTCAATGATGGTTTCTAAACTGATTTGACTTTTCTCAGCACCAAACACACAAGCACCAGCAGCACTTTTGCCAAATGTAGCTCTCTCTCATCCTTCTTGAGGACAAAACCATCAAGAGAACTGATGTCCTCACAATAAGTTGTTTGAGACAGAGAACAATATTAGAGTTTCTCCCACTTGATGTTTCTTCCCAATCCTCTTCTGCTTGTCATATGTGACTCCATTATTCATGAAGGATTGTCCCGGGGCTTAACAGTATGCAAACTTCTGGCCAATTTGCATATGGGCAATGGACTGATGTGTGTGTAAGGAGCCTGTGCCTGTGTGTGCGTGCGTGGGTTCTCTTTCGCAGCATGTGTGATAAAATACAAGGCTGAAGACAATTGCAATCAACTGGAAAATGTCAGAAGAAAAGGATGATTGCATGCAGGAACTGCACAAGTTCTCCTGTTTCACGATCTATGAAGGCGCTTACTTTAGCTTAACTTTAATTATGTGTGAGTATGTGATTGTTCATTTATGTGTGTTGGTGTGTGTGTGAGCGGATTTCTTGTCAAAGATGACAACTCTGATTACAATTACAATAGAAGGTAAATATAGAAAAGAGAAAGGCGAAAAATGAGAACAGGAAAAGCCCGGATTCTCTGAACAACATAATTTTCAAAACATTAGCATAACAATGGAGCAGTCACTGAGTATGATGGGAGCCATCTAAATACAGGGGTAGCATGGATTACCTACAGCCTCCCACTTTCATTTAAATCATGTGTCTACCTGAAAGATGTAAGCAAGGAGTACAGAGAGAAACCAATTTCCACATCCAAAAGTGTTTATGACAGAGAGAGGGGGTAAAAGTGGTGCTAGCTACAGTCAGATTTGACGTTTCCATTTTATTCCTGAGGTCTAATCAAGAAGATTGAATTTTGTGATATTGCTGCTTGTTCCCACAGCTGGAAGGGTAGCCTTGTGCTAAGAGAGGAGGCACACATTTATAACAGCTAAGTTCGGGTTGAAAATTAATTCATTTTAATGAAACTGCCACAATCTGCAGAGGAGAAGAAGGAGGGGGAGTTTAAATTTGGTGAACCTGACACGTTTTCGCACCTTAGACTTACAACAACAGTGTTGATCTTTGAGGGAACAGAGATGACAGGAGAGTCCATAATGGAGGTAGATATCAAATAAAGTGGGTCACACAATTCAATTATAAATAACTCTGCTCTGGTGCATCAGAAGCAATAGGATTTTATTTTTTGTATCCATTTTGCTACAAATAAAACTACAGGAGTGCAATCAATAGAGCGCAGATCTCTGCCAGGTAACCCAAGAAGAATATTTGGAAATAACCCATTTGTAATTACCAACATTATGATTAGATTTAATTACATATATTTTCACAGTAACTGTAATAGTCTACATGTACATTTATTTTGTAATGTACATGTAACTAGTTACATGTAATTAGCAAGTGTCCACCACTACTTATGTGATATTTTGTAATGATTAACACGTGAATTCTTGAGTTATGGCCAAAAACATGTTTGTGAAGTCACAGTGAGTTTTAAGTACAAAAATCTAAGCAGTTCATTCTTGAGCCCAAATGGACATAAGTGCCAAGTTTGAAGAAATCCCCTAAAGGTGTTCTTCAGATATTGCATTCACAAGAATGGCATGACCAAATTCACAGGAGCCTCAGGTCCGTTAGTCATACACGCACACACACATACAAGCAATTGCACGAACCCCTCCAGGCTTACACCTTGCAGAAATATCTTACCATGACCAATGGTAGCCACTGTAAGACCTGCAAGTAGTTGTTACATCATCAAGCTTCCAGCACCATCTATTTCACGAGGATGCACAATTGAATTTGTCTGAATACATGGTTTGACCTTCTAGTTTCAGGGGTGTGAACTGGCCTGTCTCAGCTCTAGTCAAGTTAGCTGATAGCGTCACCTGCGACTCTGCTTGTCAAGTCACCAGCAGTGTTAGGACGTAAGGCATGTCACATGTTTCAACAGCCAATCAGCTTTTAACGAAGTCAGCTGGATAAGTAAGATATAAACAGTCAGTATTGGCAGAGTTTTACACCTTAAACCTATAATAGTGTTGCCAATCAACTTGTAGCAACTTTTTTCAGAGGAGAGAGAGAATGACCTCATCAATTTGTTTGAGGAACAGCGATGTCTGCATGACACAAGCCTTAAAGGTAGAAACAGTAGTATTTGTCCAAGCTGTTCATAAACACACCAGAAAGATGCCAGGATGTCAAATACTGATTTCTGGGTTCGTCCTGAGTGTCCTGAGCACAGCAAGACAAGAGAAAATAAGGAAATACAGGCAGAGGGTAGGCTCTGTGCTGATACAGTCACTACAGTGCACTTTGATGGATTATGTTACATGAGTCTATACATTATTTTCTTGAAAATGTTTCATATTATGCCTTTAAAAGTTAAATTTACTGCTAAACTGACAGCTTCATCACTCACCTTTTCCTCTGCTCTGTTCAATTTCTCTGTCACTGCACTCAACCACATACCTTCTATGTTTTCATAGTTTCATTAATACTAGACATGCAACTGCAGCAAGTAACTCACTATCACTAAGGTAGCTCAGCTGGTAGAGCATTAGCCCCATGTACCAAACCTGTGAGTCCTCTGCAGCAGCTGTGGGTTTGACTCCTGCCTGGAATCCTTTGTTGCATGTCACCCCCCTCTCTCCCCTTTTCCTGTCCTTACGTTAACCTATAAATGAAAGGTATAAAAGCCCCCCCACCCCACCCCTCCCACTTTTTTTTAAACTCACTATGCTCATTCATATTTTAAGATGCTACAAATTATATCCAGGTACAAAAAAGCATGAAAATCCAGCAGTTAGAGCTGAAGAACAGAGCTATGGATATGTCTCATACACTCACATTGGTGTAAAGTGGCAGGTGTTGCAGACCGGCACATTGCAACTAGCTGTGAGTTTCACCTGGTCTCATTGCGAATCTTTGGTCTGAACTGAACATCACATCTTGTGGCTGTTTTACATACTGGGCTAAAAATGTTTGTGTAGGAGCACTTTCTGGACCCAAATTGAATTTGTTTGAGGCACTCTTTGGATAAGGATACATACTGTAGTGTACTCAAAAATCACCAAAAATTCGAAGGCACTCTCTTTTAAAACAGTTAAAATGCCTTTATCGTCACAGCATTGCCATGTCGGGCCTTAAAACAAAGACACTCTGACACGTTTGTGCATACAAGCCTTCTTCAGAGAGTCAAAAACTCCCTGAAGAAGGCTTGCATGCAGAAAAATAGTGTAGTAGTGTAGTAATAGTTTTTTTGTGAATTTTCATGTACATTCTATCAAAGCTGCTGTTAATGGACAAGCTGGTGTCTCTGCCTCTTCTTTAGTGGATTTCTGCCTGCATGATTGTTGAAATTTGGCCGAAAGCAGCATCACCCCTCACACCAAAAATAGATATCAGAACTACTTTCTGCAGGCTAGCTCCATTGAACTGTACTATCTTCTAGCAATATCTCAAACATACCCTGGGGTATCTATGTTTGGCCAGTTTTCTGTGGGAAAAAGATGAACCATCAAACAACAAATAAGCTTTCCTAAAAACAGAGACGTGTTTATGTTCCTTCCAGCTCCAGGCAAGTTTTTCTGTACCTCACCCTGACCTCTGACCTCTAAAAGGCAAAGAGACTCAGCTTCTTTGGCATCCTACAGTTATTCAAATCTGCATCTGCTTTACCTCTGTCAGCTGTCCTCTTCAACTCTGACTATTCTGCCTCAGACTATTAAAACGTCAAAACAAAATGTGGCTCTGACCACAGCCAGCATCTGTTTTTGAAGATATGATGGCAACAACAGCACAATGCAGTTTTTTCTGTGTATCAAGAGCTTTCACTTAATAAACTCTGGCATGACTGGATGATATGGTCTGCCTCCATGGTTTGCCACAATCCCCATCTTTCTGTCACATGGAGCTGCATTATGCACGAAGGCTCTTCCCAAGGTTTAACAGACAGCACCAAACAAACTTGTCATCAGACAGAGTCTCTTGTTCCCTCTTTGCTCTCCTTCACTCCTCATCCTTTAGCACCTCTATGTCTTTTTGTTTTCGATTTGGTACCTCTGTTTCACACAACCTGTGTTCGTCATTCTCCGTCGTCGTCCTCATCCTCCCTTTGTGTGGTGTTTTGAACTCTTCACTGTCTCTCCTCTCAAAGAGCACCCTCGCTTTGCCTTCCCATTCTGTTTGAGAGGCTTATATTTAGCAGCATTAGCACAGAGCTCTCCGGGGCAAAAGTATTTAGCATTATGTTTCTGACCCACATAAAAAAGGTGAAAAAATAAACTTCTGCATTCAGAAATTCATTCATTCATTCACAGCCTCCTTCCCTCTTACTTGAGCTTTCAAGCGTGTTTGTGTGGCACAGAGTGAGTCTGCACGCTGTGAAGGCTCACACTGTGCCACATGCGTCTTCAAGCCTACAATTACTATTTGATCCTGTGATTGGTCACAGCTTAACTGTATCGACTGATGGGTGGGTTGTAGTGTGCAATCAGCACACACATGTACGGCCTCCATTACACAACCTCACATACACACGTACAAATAATTAGCTAATGGTACAAATGGCACTTTACCCCGTTCTTTCAGCTACTCTTAGAAATAAATGTTCCAAAAGGGCTCTTCCTGAAGGGCTGAGCTCCTACCAAGAACCATTTGCTTCAGGACAGGGTTCATCAAGGGTTCTTTGTAAGACTAAGGGTTCTATTGAGAACTCTTTTCATCCAAAAACCCATTGTTGGAAAAAAGTGTTTTTCAAGGACTGTTGAAATCCTTGAAGAACTCTTTTGTCAGGTTCTTTGTACCATAAAAGGGTTCTTGGTAGATTCCCCTGGGTAGGTTCAAGCTAAAACTGTTTAAATATAAAAAGGTTCCCAGGAGAACCCCCTGGATGGATTCTAGATAAAACCCTTGGAATCTAAAAAGGTTCTCAATAGAATCCCCTGACTGTGTTTGAGATAAACCCTTTGTATATAAAACGGTTCCTGGTAGAACCCCCAGTGTGTGTTCTTGTAGCACCCTTAGAAGAGCTCTGAATAGAGCCCCCCAGAGAAGGTTCTGGGTGGAACATTCTGTAGAACCTCTCAAAGGGGGTTCTGAGTGAAAGCTTTCACAGTTGGTTTGGGTATAATCCTTTCTATTGGGTTCTAGGTAGAACTTTCTGAAAGGGACCTGAGAGAAACCTTTGTAAAGGTTCTACTGGGAACCACAAAAGGCTGTCCTATGGGAACGAGCTGGAGAACCCCTCATTTCTCTGAGGGTAGCTTGGTATGAGTGCTGAAATGTCACCTGTGCTGCATCTGGTGAGCGTATTGTATAGTCTGTGTGTGTGTGTGTAGAGTCAGAGAGATCGCCTGTAGCCACTCTGACTAGTTCTCAGATCCCAGCACTAGTCATACACACACATACACACACACCACGACTCCCACCTGCACACGCTGAATCTGTTTTCAGTGGAGGAGATGTGTGCGCCGTCATCCACCCACACACTTACCTTCACTGATGCACTGAAACTTACAGCATATTTGCCGAGTACCACACAAGTGCCTCTCTTTCACTCACCCTCTCACTTCCTCTCCCGCTTTGTCTGCCTCACACGCACCACACAGCGCTCTGCTCTGATTCTAATCGAGTAACCACATCAGTATTCAAATGTGGTCAACTCTGGTGTGTGTTGTTCAAATCTTGCACATTCAGTCTGACATGAAAGCCCTGAGAGATGACTGCTGTTTTTCAACATTGTCAGCTTCCAGACAGGCTTTTGATCGCAATGAGGTGGATTCTGCTTTAACCTGCAGTGGAGCATTTAAAGAGCCAAAACCTGAATTGACCCTTTGCTAAGCCCCTCCTCCAAAAAGCAACTGTCCAATAATAGATGAACAACAGTCACTAGGCACAGCAGGAAGAAGCTATGCATTTCTTTACATGTTGAAGTGGTGTGCATGGGGCTCTAAGAAGAGTGATACTTGGTGTCTTTTTTGTAGTCTTTCAAAAATGTAAAACACAAGAGAAAACATGATAAATGTATTAAAATTTGTCTTTATCTGCTCTAACATAAGCTGCACACGTCAGCATGTCAAGCAAAGTAGCTTACAAAGTGCAGTAACGTTATTTCCAGCTAAATTTGTGTTAGATACCACTGCATTAGTCAAACTCATTTTTGCTTATTCCCACCAGGGGTATGTCAGGGGTTTTAGGAGAAGGATGTGGGCTGGTGCTAAATCAATGTGGGCCAATGACCCATCTCTCACTGGCTCACTCTTTTAGGTCTTTGCCAGGTTAGTTTAGCTTATCCTGGCTTTCTTCCTGGGGCGATTGTGGTCCAGCTGGATGAAAGTTTCAAAATCCACCACACTTAATCTAATCCCTGCGCGTCCTTTTCCAATGTTAAGGAGCATATTTCTGTTGTATGTCATATACATATACGTGTAATATTTTACCATCCAACCAGTGTTTGCTGAGATGTAGCTTTAGCCTCAGTCTTTTAGTGTGAACGATATATCATGTAGGCTACATAGCTGTTAAATAACTTACATATTTAAGATGATTTTACAGGGTTCCTGTTCTAAAATGTGTCAGATGGAACCATTAAAAAGTCAACTGGAGATGGACTTCTCAGCTGACTCAAAAAGTTAACGCATTAGCATTAGCTCACATTAGCCAGATACACTATCTTGAGACTGTTGTCATTTTAGCCAACAAAATCCACATTCATCAGCTAGAAATGAGAAGCTGCTTTTGTTTACTTCTCTGTGGAACCAAAGACATAGGGCCCTATCTTACATCCGGCACAAAGTGGTAGCACTGCTGGCGCAAGTGGCTTTGTTACCTTATACTAGCACAGTTGCTAAAACCTGGTTGAAGCACAAAGTCTGTGGTGCAATAGGTCTGCCTGCACAAGAAGGCAACCGGTGTGTTTGGTTGAAGCACACACACATCTCCACAATCACAAAACACCTTCATTTATGTTAAGTCTTTTCCCACACAGGAGTACGGATTAGTAAACTGTCTTTTGAACATATTTTCTCTCAGCAATAAAGTGTAAATATTGAAGTTAAAAGTGTGTGTGTGTGTGTGTGTGTGTGTGTGTGTGTGTGTGTGTGTGTGTGTGTGTGTGTGTGTGTCACGCTTGGCTGAAGGGTGCACACATCCCCACAATCAAAACACCTTTCACTTATGTTAAGCAGCATGTGTGCCTGTGTGTATCTTTAAAATTAATCTCACTAATAAGTAATAAGGAGTTATTATAAAGCCTAATAAATCTCCAGCAAAGTGCGGAGGGGACGGGATCACAGCTGTCAGATCGTCTTTAACAGATCAGTCAGCATGACAGCCGGAGCAGCTATAGTGTTTGTGTCTGGGTGTTAACTAGGATCCAGAAAAACAAGGATACAACAATTATGATTTTAACATACAAAATGAACAAGACGTTACGTCTGACCTTGGAACCAGCCCGACCCGGTCTGTGTGTTTCTGTCAGAGTCTGGTGCTGGTTGGATACACCCGTGGGATAACCTGTGCGGAATTTTGCACAGGAGTTATCTAACATCAGAAACACTTTTTGATTGTTTCTTCCACCCACAGTAGTGTTAGCGGGATGGAGGAGTGAGGATGGGAGGAGGAGATGAGGATGAGGAGAAAGAGGAGAAGGAGATGGAGATGGAGTATGGGCGGTTGCAAAGCTGCATCTCAGATAGCAGCTTCGTGGTCAGACTGGGTTGGTTTGCCTCTCCTCCTCTTAAATAATGTTTGAATTTGCAACAGAGATGCCCCTTCTTGTTTCATTACTCCCTGCAGTATTTCAAACTGAGCTGCAGTCAAAAACTTATGACCGTTGTCTTGTTTTGTAGATGTATTTTTGAATATCGGTAAGTGCATAGTTCACTGACAAACGCATTGCATTTCCTGCAGAGGTGGGAAGTAACAAAGTGCAAATACTTACTGTGCGTCTGTAGCTCTTTCAGGTAGTTATGTTTTACTTGAGTATTTATTTTCAATGTCAACTTATTACTTTTACTTCTTAGTTTTAATAAATTTGAGGTGAATTATCGATTATTTTTATTTTGGATCACTGCACACCACCTTCCCAAAATCAAGACCAACTTAAACCCAAACACACATTAAAAACAATGTGAATCACATCTTTAAAACACTCATTTTACTTGTCTTTTTTTTACACATGAATCTGAACCTCTTCTTAAGTAAAGAACATACTTTTGCCACCTCTGATTTCCTGTGATAACTTTTAAAAAATCTATTTGTGTTTGACCACTTAAAGTTGTTTTTGGCATCATTGGGCAAAAGTTCAATCATAACCTAAGCATAATTTAGTTCAAGTGGTCTGATATTTATTTATTTATTCTCTCTGTCCTGTTTTTATGCTTCAAAACCTCTGACCTGTGACAGGGAATGTTTACCAATCACAAGTTAGGTGAGATTGTTGAGTCTCATTTCTAAAATGTCACCACCTGAGAATGAGACTCAACAATCAACCATTTTTCTCCAGAATTGTTTACTGCACCTTTAAATGCTTTTAATGTGAAGCTGCTACAGTAGGAAATGTCCAGTTTGTATTTGCAGCAACTTTATACAGTATTTTTCTTCTGGGAATTTTGCCAGTTTGCAAGAGTGCAAATATATAAATATCACAATACTTTCATCAGTGGCCAATCTGTGGGCTGCATGGGAAGCTTTGCAAATGTGGTCTGCAGGCCACCAGTTGATCCTTGAGGTACAGTCTTCAATATCTTATTATTTTTCCTAAAAGTCATGAATTTGCACATTAAAGTAGCATGATGTAGATTTTGAGATATGAAAGGTAATGCAGATTAATTTGTGTTTCATATCACTTTGGAGTGCTCAGAATCAAAGCACTACCTTCACAGTATAATCTGCTCTATATGTTGTAAACTCATCATAAGCAGGGGCAGCAACATGCAGTATGAGTGGCGCCTGCCACAGTCTCTTAGTGGGTTGGACTACGCTCAAAGCACTCCCTACAAAGATTTAATAGATTCACTTAAAAGGTGAAGACATTTCTTGGGGCACTCCACTGATTTCACTGGTCATGGTGAGAACTACTCACCCTGTGAAAACTGTTGTATAATATCTTCTCTGGCTCTGGCTCAAGTCTGTAGAAATAACCCTGTGGGAGGGTGCATTTAGACTATGTTGACCAGGCAGGAAGAGTCCAATGAAAGATTTTAAACTGCTTCATGGGGGTTACTTGATCCTCACTAAAGAATAAAGGTCAGGATATCCCAGCCTCTGCTGCAACAATTTAACTATTGTTTTTTAAGGATGTGTGGTTAGTTGTCTAGTCCATTAAATGGCACCGCCTTTGCTAGCTGGCACCAGAAATACTATTCAGATAAACTATATATTAATATTTTATTAATGTACAATGCTGTTAAATGTTGCTTCTAAGATGTTACACAGCCACACGCCAGTAGCCGGCAGCCCTCCTCTCCCGGCAATAATACCCAGATGGCCCGGATGTTGTTATTAGCAGAGTGGGACGGGTGATTTCTCGTAAACAACATCGTTTGGCAGTATTTTGATCTAAAAAATGAAAATAAGGTTGTATGGCTGTGTCAGAGTAAAGTGACATTTAATCTCTTAACCGGAGCAATGTGCTATCACATTCAGCACGTGTGGGGATGTTAACTTGCAAGGAGAGCAGGCTGCTGCGAGCACTGCTAACGTTAGCCACACTGTGTGGCAGCAAACATTAGCTCCAGTTAAACAATGTTGCTGACCCACAGACCCAGTGATTCTGCTCAGTCTAAAAAAATAAGACATTTATTTAGTCGTTGTCATGTTTTGTAGGACAATGTGTGACATTCACAATGCGCAGTGCAAAGTGAAACACATTTCAGCAGCATTTATCATATGATAATATGATTTGGTTACTGAAAATGTGATTGACACCTTCAAATGGCTCTTAATATACACAATATTTTATTCGGACAATGTTTAACATCATCAATTAATAAACTGCGTATTAATTAATAATCAATTTGACCTGCTTTCTGAGTGTTTTCTTACTTTAAGACTTGTCAACAAGTCTACATTAAAATTTCCATTTAATCAACAGGGAAATTAGTTGCCAGGAACATCCCTATTGTTTTATTAGCCTGTCTCCAGCTGTATGAAAGTGCTATGGCTAAATCTGTGGAGTACAGGTTTGAAGTTTTAACTTGAGCAAGAAACTGCAGCTATCCTGACTTGTATGCCTCCTCATCATTATAGAAAGAGACAGCAGCAAAAAGAGAGAGGGTCTGGAGCAAAAATAAGAGAAAACTTGTGGAGTTTCTGGTAAGTTTAAAAATCGGTTGGAGTTGTCACACACACACACACACACACACACACACACGAACCACACACACACACACACACACAAACCACACACACAATGTCGGTGTATGTTGTTATAGGAAATGTCTGTACTGTCAGTCGAGGAAACTTGTCTATTTTCTGTTTTCTGGCTAAAAGTCTGAGTCAAAATTGAGAGAAAAGTGAGATGAATATCTGCTCTTTCTTCTTTTTATTGTATCTGAACAGAGGCTCGTGGGATGGAGCGGCATCTTGGAGCGAGAGAGAACACAGATGCTCTGACTTTCAAAAAAGCCGCTTCACACTCCAGGCAAAATCATGCCACTCCGCTCCCACTCTGCACAGCTTACATTTCCTGCTGCCTGCAGCCCCCATCCATCCCAATGCATGTTGTTAGGCTCCAAAAAACCCAAAGAAAGAAAGACACACAAAGTGCACCTGTGCATCTGTCATTTATGTGAAAATGTGCCTGAGTGGGCAATTAAGTTGGATGAAATCTTTACAATTACAAAAACAAAAGGCCAAAAGACTCAACTGGATCCTCCCAAATGTGAAAAGTCTCAAAGTAATACTCTAAATAAAACAAATATATTATTATACATCATCAATAATGCTCATTTATTGGAGTCAAGTAACATTTTCAATACAATAAACTGAGGAAAGACGAAAAATGGGTTAACAGAGGAGGGGGTTGGGGTAGTCTCATCCATAGAAGCAAATGACCCAGGACTGCCAGTATCTATGTGTGTAATTATGTGCATCTGCTCATGTTTATACTTGTACTTGTGTGTGTTTGTGTGTGCAAGTGTGTATGCTGCCCTAATATGTGGCCCAGAGGCAGCCATGTCGTAATGCCACTTAACTATTGACATCAAAGAGACAAGCCCTGGGGGACAAGACAGACAGTCATGGAGACAGAGCTTTGTTGAGTATGTGAAGCTCTGTTTCATTATTAATAATGTCTCACTGTACTGACAAGAAAGTATGGCTGCAGTGATAGAATTCTGTATATTTTATCTGGACCAACAATAATAATTATTGTGCAGAACAATAATCATTATAAACTGATGGAAATGCAAGAGGAAATGTTTGAGTTGCTACAAAAAATTACAGAAATAAAGCACTTGAATATTTGTTTTTGCAGAATTTACGACCTAGAAATTGTAATCCTGAACAGATGCTTAATTATTAAAGGTGCTTCAATATGCATTTTTAAGTCTGGGGTGAAGATGGTCTGGTGAATGTATGAAAACTGTGCCTCATCCTCTTGTGCACAGATAAGGGGAAGCCGTTTAGAGCTGATGTTTTATTCTGTTTTAGTACTGTGCAGACTGTAAAGCTATCTCTGGCTGCTCTATGGAGGACAAATATAGTGCCCGTTGCCATGGTTATGACAGAGAACGCCGCAACCACACAAACAGAGCAGTGAGACCACGAGGATTTACACCTACACACCTCTCTCCCTCCTCTTTCAATCCACAAACACCACGTGTAGATGAGGAGGAACTGTCCATGTGTGTGTGTCTCACATGTTACGTGAGAGATGTGTGTGTATGATGAGCACCTGTGGAAGTACGTTTTGTTCTTTTTTTTTAACAAGTTGAACACAGACTCACCGTCACAGTGGGGATGGCGGTGACGAGGGAGTAGACAAGGACGGGCGGCGCCTTGCTGTTGTCCTCTGGTCCTGGATACGGCTTGGAGTAGGCTTTATCGAAGCAGAAGAAGCCCTGGATGTGCACAGGGAACGTGTCCGTGTACTCAAAGTAGTACGCCAACAGAACGGTCCCTGCCATGATGACCAGCTGGAAATAAAACATATTGGTTCCAGCTTTAGGATTGGATCCACAAGGAGAGTGTAGGAGTTGGGGAAAGAAGAAAAAGACAGCCGGAAAGAAAAGAGTGGAAAATATTGTCACGGATGAAAAAAAGAAGAAGAGATTTTTCCTTCTCAGAGCAAAAAATGATGGATGCTTCCGTAATGTGTAAAATGAATCAAGTGTGCGTGGAGAGATAGTGAGGGAGGAGGATGGGAGAGGGAGGGAGGGAGGGAGGGAGAGATGGAGACAGAGGGAGACAAATAAGGAGAAAGACAGATAGAGAGGAGGGGGGAGACAGAGAGAGCAATGACAGAGATACAGAGTGTGAGAGAGAGAGATCCCTTCAGCGGTGTCAGTATGCAGAGTGGGAGGGTAAAGAAATAAATGGAAAGCGATCAAAGAAAATAACGCTGCATGGAGGAAGAGGAGAACTGAGGGGGGTGAGACACAGATGGGGTGAAAAAGAGCACAGCGGTGAAAAAGACAAGAACAGAGAAGAGAGAGGAAAAAAAACAACCCGGGAAGAGCAGAGTTGTGTGTGTGAGACTCTCTGCATAACTTATGTTGTTATTGTACCACACTGCACTCTTTGAAATAAAGGTGCTAATGAGAACCATAAAGCGTCCCCCGCTTGTCCCCATAGGAGAACCCTTTTTGATTCCTGGTAGAGCCGTTTCGAAGGGTTCCACTTGGACCCCTTGCACAGAGTTCTACCTAGAACCCAACATAAAGGGTTATACATAGAACCATCTGTGAAATGTTTCATCCAGAACCTCCCTCTGCCCTTTTCCTACAAAATATCTGTGGTTCTTGAACTGTTTCTGTTCAAGATAGTTGGAACCTCAGCGCTATCTACACTAGAAATAAAGGTTCTAACTAGCTCCATAAAGGGTTTTTCAGCTTGTCCCCATAAAAGAGCCCTTTGGTTCCAAGTAGAACTTTTTATAAAGGTTGCATCTGGAACTCTTTCAGACAGTTCTACCAAGAACCCAACATAAAGGGTTACAACTTGCACCATCTGTGAAAGGTTTCACCCAGAACCCCCATGAGAGGTTCTACAAAGAACCCTTCTAGTGTGTAATGGTTCCACCCAGAACCCTCTCTGGAAGGTCTGCCCAGAATCTTTCCTCCTTCTAAGGGTGCTGACAAGAACCTACCCAGGGTTTCTACCAAGAAGCTTTTTGTATTCCTATTGTTTTATCTCGAACCAACCGAGGGCGTTCTATGGAGAACCTTTTTAAATTGCAAGGGTTTTATATGAAGCTCAGCGCAAGTTCAATCAGGAAGACCTCCTTTGCTGCATTCATTCACAATTTTCCTTTACTCTCCCTCACTCCTCCTACTCCCTCTAATGCGCTGATTGTGGGCGTTCACTTCCTCTTTACTATCCAATCAGGTTTTGCCACGGTCTCGTAGCCAGTCAATTTGCTGCTGCCAAACTTTAAATCGCCTATGTTTTTGCTCCATCCGTTGCATACAGACAATTGCGCAACCATCCTCCACTCCTCTCTCCTCCAGTCATCAGGAGTTTGGAGCCACTCACCTCACCAGATCTGCATTGTCATCTCTTTACCACCACCACCACCAGTGTCTAGACCCCGGGGGGTTTCCTCTTCACTACAGTTTAATGTGCATATTCTGTTCACCACAATGGGGTCTAACCACCAAAGACTTTATGCTCATTGTCTCATGCACGTGTCAATAAACTAAAACCCACCCAAAGAGGCAGAGAGAACCATAGAACCATTTTTATATGATCATACAAAGAACCCTTGACGAAAGAGTTCTTCAAGGATTTCAATAATCCTTGAAGAACTCTTTCACAAAGGGTTCTTTGGAAGAAAAGGGTTCTAAATGGAACAATCTCTTTTTTCAAAAACAGGCTCTTCAGAAGCAAGTGGTTCTAGGCAGAACCTCATCCCTTCAGGAGCAACCCCTCTGAAACCCTTATTTCTGAAAGTGATGAAGTAGCCTGCATCTCCACCAGTTTTAAGTGGAACCAATGTGATCAAGGATGTCATTAACAGAGGGCGCTGCACACTGCACAACGACCTGCAGAACATAACATAACCACTTTGGTTCTAAAAGATAACCTGACATTTGGGTCTGGCTGGGAACCAACTTTTCAGTTTCCAAGCCAATTTATTTTTGTTGGAAATGCTCAAAACAAATTAGGTGCTTGGGCAAGAACCTTAGGGTTCTATCCAGAACTTTTACATCTTCTAAGGGTGCTAACAGGAATTCACCCAGGGGGCTTTACTGAGAACCTAATGAGTTTCTAATGAGAATCATTTTATGTTATGGTACAAAGAACCCTTGATGAAAGAGTTTTTAAAGGATTACAACAATCCCAGTGGAATCCGTAGTCTTCCACAGACCCCTTGATGAACCCTTTCATCATAAAAGGGTTCTTCATAAGCAAATGGTTCTGGGTATAACCTCAGCTCTTCAAGAAGAACCCTGTGGAACTCTTATTTCTAAGAGTGTATTGTTTTACCATATAAAATACCAGCTGCATGCAAAGCACATGCCATGAAGCGTAAAATATGACCTTCATAACTATTTAAAGGAGGAATTTGCTAATAAAATTTATTAGCAATTCATAACAGATTGTATGCGTGACAGAGAGATAGAGTAAGAGAGGCAGAGGGCATGATAAACACAGATAACATGAAAAAAGTATGTTATTCTGCACAGATGAGACAGATGCAGGAGTGCTAATTATTCATTTACACTCCAGTAAACAGCATGCTAATGCCTTTCCCCAATTCTCTACAGGAAAAGAAACACTTAAAACTGCACAGTGAGCTTCTCAAAATCTGTAACTGAAAACTGGAGGTTTGTGCAATATTTGTTTGCCCTGTGGGAAAAACCCTGAAACAAAAAGTTTAAAAAAGGAATGTGAGTTTAAATATAGCGTGGTGCTGATTAGCTTCATTGTAATCTGCAGCCTAAATGTTTGCCCGATTAACTTCTATTGATTGTGAAGGACAAATTTATCAGCAGCAAAACACGAGGAGCCTCTACTGGCAGGCTGAGCTGGTTTAGAGCTTCAGAGACGTCGAGGCAGGAGAGAAACAGCAGTTTGTGACTGTTTGGTAACAATTTTTTCTTTTACCTTGGAAGGATTACAGTATGTGTTAATTTGAATGTTAATAAAAACTTAACCACTGTAAATGATCATATTAATAATAGTTATTATTAATTAAACAAAAAAGCAGTGGTGAGAGACTTAAAAGGATTTGGTGCTAACTAATGTCAAAGCCAGACCTCAAACAAATAGACCTTTTTCAGAGCCGACATTTTGATCTGTGTAACACAGGTGTGTAACTAATGATATTATTAATTTGCACATTGCATTGCACTAATTGCTGGAAAGGACATATCATTCCTGCTATTAGTTCCACCTCTGCTTTTTATGCTTTGACAGGTCAAAATGTCAGTTGTGAGAAGGTCTGTGAATCTGATTCAAAAGATCAGCAAAATTCAGTCAGAGAGCAAATAAATAATGTAAATTCCAAGATACAGTGTTGTTGCAAAGTAGAAAAGGTTAACATGTGGTGGTCATCAACAAACAATGAAAGTTCATCATCAGTAGCAGAGTCGTTTGTCTTTTGTGTGTAAAAACTCTGCAGTTCGAACAAAGGGTAGCTTGCAGTTATACAACAGAGTTACAGTTACGTGTAATTCCATATCCAAAAGTGGGTGTTTACAAGGTCAGCAATTATTTCATCAATCAATAATCATCATCAACAACAAAGCAAACTGTTTTTAAGAGGCAGAGGGCTGCCAACAAAATATTACAAAACAACTGCAATGGGATTGGTGCTGATATAATAGCGCATAGTAATCAAAAGAATGTGTTTGGGATGGTGGATATTCAGCTTAAAATGCCGGTCAACTGGATGTTCAGTTCCCATGCCACAAGACAAGTAATATCTATTATGAGTGAAGCTCATAGTGTGAAGTATTACGAACGGGAGAAATGCTCTAAAAGAAATTCTGTATTAACCTAAGAAATCCACTTACGAGCACGTCTAAAGCTCATTAAAAAAACACAATATATCTTGATCTGTACACAAACTGACAAGTAAAAGAGGCAAAATGTGGTTTTAAGGGGATTTACGCTGGTTGCCTGGCAACCTCACAGTGATGACAACAAGTTGCTTTGCTGGGCAATTTTCTCATCTAAAGTTCGACTGCAAAGCACGTTCACCCAAATGTGACTAAAACTATTCCTTTTAATTAGCAGGTTTTAAAGTGACTAACAACAAATTGCATATCAAACTGTACCGCATATGAACACTGTTGTATTGTTATAGTGGAGTAATGTAGTGTTCACCATTTAAATCAACACGTTGTTGTTTAAAATTAGATTTTGAAGGATTTGATGGAGAATCCTCTCTGTTCATAGCACTAAGAGGAAACATTTCACAGCAGCAGATGGCTGAAGAAGTGACAAACCGCTGAGAGAACCTCCTCCAGCATGTTTATCCTCTTCAGCTAAGTGACAGAGTACCCACTTGGACAAATGCTTCAGGGAGGGGAAGGGCAGACTTGTTACATGTAACACGTTTCAGCTTTATTACACAGTGAAGAGTGACAATGAACATGGGAAGAGAGAGGCTGACCTAATTCAAACTCCTTAAATTATAGGCTCCGCTCCACTGTCAGATCTGCCACTCTGCAAGTTTCCTTTCCCTGACTTTTACAGTCGCTGTAGATTCAGAATCAGATGCAGAATCAAATAATTGATCTGTACATTCCCGTGGCAATGTTCAAACTTCATCTGCTTCAATCTGTTTGCGGGAGATGTCAAAGTCTTTGTACTGAGGGTCCCGAGTGAGGAGAGCATCACACCGGAGGGATGATATGTTCAGTGACAACACATGTGCCTTGAGGCTCTTAAAAGCAAAGTCATCAGGGACACAGAGACACACACGTACATGCAAACACCTCCAGCCTGTAGTTTATATATAGACTATCAAGCAGCTCCATGTTTTCCTGTTTGTTTCCATCTTTCATGAGCTTTGTTTGTTGGAGCGAGTGGGTGTGTGTGAGTGTGTGTTCCCATGTGCAGAGTGTGTTTGAATATGTCTGCAGGCATGTGGGTGCAACATTCCCATGTCTGAGGAGGAACTCTGACACAGGCATGCTGTGTTGAACATTTCTTTCCATCATCCGCTCCTCTCTTCTTCTCTTCTTGCCGAGCTACAGAAGGCTTGAGGGAGGGAGCGAGGGAGGGAGGTGTAGAAAGGTGGGAGGAAGCAAGCGAGGGAGGTCTACGAACACCCATCAAAGTTTAAACAAGCATTTGAAGACAACTGCAGAAAGCCTCCCTGAGAGATTATGCATGTCATTGTGCATCTACTTTTGCACTACATAAGCATTAAAATTGGGTGAGCTTATTGACTATACTTTCAGTCTGAGAGATCTTACAATCTGTGCAGAATAATACATGAGAGGACACAAGTAAAAACTGTTTCGTGTACCACAGTAAAAAAAAAATCTGCATGGCTAAAAAGTTCCAGTAAATGGAGTCAAAATGTCTCATGAACACAAACCTTTCAATTCAATCTATTTAAAATAGTGGACATATTAAATCACTTTTGAGTGATTTGCAATCTGTATTTGTTTGGCAGAAAAAATAAGATGTAATTTGGTATAAAATACATTGAGGAGGTTGGTTACAACTCACCCAAAAGTTCACAAGTAGAATGTATTGTTTTTTCTTGTACATGGCTAGCAACAGACAACAGCATTACAGTTTGCTTCTAGCCATGCCTGCTATTCTCGCAATGAAAGTAGTTCTGGTAGATTTGAAAGTAGGCCCAGTGGATTCTACCGCAGAAAAAAAAGAAGTTCCTACATGACACTGCTCACAAACAAGTCTGTGCATTGTCTCGAGTCTCCAAAACTCTGCAGCTTACACCAAAAAAATCTAGATGGCTAAATAGCACTACAGGTCAGGAAAAAAATAGGCATGTATTTTTAGTTTGGGGCTGAAATGTCCCTTTAAATTAGCTAATGTTAATAAAATGCTTGCTTACTAACTAGTTCACTAGCTAGCTAACATTTGATGTAGATTAGCTAGCCAGTTAGCTAGGATTTTACTAACATTAACTAACTTAGGATATGTCACTTTCACAGGTCCCCTAACAACATATTTTAACCATCTTCAAAATTTGGGCATTTTTAAAAACATAGATGAGCCTTCAGGAGCTTCATCCTGCATTCTCCTGAATATCAAAGCATTTTTAAAAGCGGCTGAGGCTGCTGCAGTCCAGGACCGCATTCACAAGCAGGTGCTTCAGCAAACACCACCAAATGTCTACAATACGAATATTACCCTACAAATCTCTATATTTGAACATGTGTACAATTCAGTTAGGGGGTCAAAAAACATAGCACTGTCAAATAATTCTTCTTCAATCATTGGTTCCACACATAGAATATATTGTTCTTCCTTTCATGTGACTAGCCTCATGTTGTACAGCTCTGGGTCCTCAGACAACCACCAGATGTTCAGCATGTTGAACTCTGAGTGGCAAACCAAATTCTGTGCAACAACCGCTTCTTAGCCCTACTGCCATGATCGAAACTGCTTTCCCTCTGCTGCCTTCCCCTCATTGAAATGACTGGAGGCAGCAAGTTACTGTGCGGGGGTGTGAAAAGGCCTTAACATATAGCTAAGTACAGGAAACAGGAAAGTAGAAAGTTGACCAAGGTTCTGCAGGGTACCAAGCTTGCTCAGCTGTTAGAGCACAGAGAAAAAAAGAGTTATTCAGGGTCTGGAAAATATACTTACTAGCTTGTAACATTAGTGTAACCAGTGGGTTTCTGCCTTGTGTTGGTTAGACGGGAAAGCTTAAATTAAAGAAACTAAAACTGAAATTTAAAAAAAAACTGTTAGATATTAGTTACGCTGAAAGCTGAAATGGAAGGACTGCACTGTTAGGGGTTTCACAAAGAAAAACAGCTTTTTCTTTTTCTTTTACAGTAGGCTGTTGTTGTTGTTATTGGTGGTAAAAGGGAGGACAGGATAGGAAAGGGAGAGAGAGAAAGAGAAGAGAGAGAGGGAATGGTCTGCAGCAAAGGGCAGTAGGCAGGAGTCCAACCCATGACCACTGCCGAGGACTCACAGCCTCAATACATGGGGCAAACGCTCTTCCAAATGAGGTACCAGGCCACCCAGCTTACTCTGTTGTAATGGTTCTGCTATGCATATTTTGCACTGTTCAGTTTCTTGCTTGTAACGTTGGAGATCTTAGAAATTCACTTACTCCGTCGCACTTGCATTTATCGCTCTTCAAAAAGACATCCGCAAAATGCCTAGTTTTATTGCATCGCAGTGGCCCAATTGTTCAGTTCCCCCAGTTGCTTGATGTGGGGAAATTAGCAGAGTTCATTTTCTCAATGTGGAGGGCTTAAAGTCAGACCCATACTAAAGTAACTTAAAGGCTTAAAATGTAATATCAGTTTCAGTAATATAGTAACATTATAACAAGTCATTCGTATTTTATTTTGATATACCTGATGAGCAAGTACTTTGTAGCAAGATACTTTTTGAGGCGTTTAGGTCTTATAATACATCTCATCTCCCTTCACTCCCACAGCTAGTTTGTCTGAATATTAATAAAGGTCAAAGCAACTTCAAGTTGATGGCTTCTAATTAGCACAGAGTCACATCCTGCACAAGTCACCTTGGAAAATTAATTTGCATAAAAAATCATTTCTAAAGCAGCATGCGCACGTACAGTTTGAAACTACTGACAAACTGAAGTTGCAGAAGGGTCAAGACAGTCTAACTTAATTCTGTTTATCCG
The DNA here is from genome assembly GCA_027495735.1 of Lutjanus campechanus. Taxonomy (NCBI): domain Eukaryota; kingdom Metazoa; phylum Chordata; class Actinopteri; order Lutjaniformes; family Lutjanidae; genus Lutjanus; species Lutjanus campechanus. Next base: position 21,464 of record JAJHUR010102692.1, read on the forward strand.
GACTCGTCACATGGCAGATGTCATAAGGCGTTTGTGAGAGAACACACTGAGCACACTTTTCAAATTTTACACAAAAACTATTTTTCACAGCTGGTGCAAATTAATTTCTGCTCTATTGTCCCCAAAATCCCCTTATCCCCTATTGCAGCTGTTGATTTGAATAAATACGTGAAGTCCACCTGGGTTTCAGGTGATAATATAGAGACAGATTTTCAGGTTATTGTGTGATAAGCAATCAGCCTCAGTCTGTCACCTGTCGTCTTCACTTAGAAGACCATTCACCTTGTTCGTCCATAGTCCCTGCCTGTGTCCCTTTCAAAATGTGTGAGCAAAGGAAATTATTTCATAGCTTGTAGGAGAAACGTATCAAAGCAGTACTTTTCTGTTCTACTGCCAGAGTTTTAATTAAATTTAATTTGTACTGGCTTTCTGGTATATATCTGTTCCAGATTTACTCTCAGTAATCTCTCAGCTCAATTCAAATCTTTCCTGATCGTTTGGGAAATCTGGTCTGCAAACCAAGTTTAAGACAAAGCACCAATAGTAACAAATCACCTCATCTAGTAGAAATGCCATCTGATTGAAAAGGAAAAAAACAGCAGAGTCCTCCAAATTAAACAAAACAAAATATGTAATTTGTCCATGTCTGATGCCCCTATTAGAAGAACTACATCATTTTTGTCTCCTTCCGAAAAACAGGACAAATACTGAATGATTAAGCTTTGTTTAGGTTTATGGAAAGATAATAGTTTGGGTTATTGCATAGTTTGTTTAGATTAGAGATTAGAGAAATGTGTTCATGTGGGTTAAAATGACTACTTCATCGAGGTTGAGGGACCTCTGTCGTCATGGTTACAATAATGAACACATGGTCAAAGGCTCTATACAACACTTGGCATGTCGGCCCACCAGACTCCATGAACAAAATGAGTAATTTTATCTTTCAGATCATCAACACTCTTCATTCATGACAGAAACAGAAAAACAAAACTCACCAAGTTAGTCTTACCACTATTTCAACATCAACTGAAAATGAACCCTTAAAGTGATATTCCACCTTGTTAGAATAAGCCACCCAGTATGCACTCACCACTATGCCGATGTGATGATGGGTGAAGGTCTTCAGTTCACAAAACAATCCTGGAGTTTTAGGAGAAACAGGGTAGCAGCCTCAGCCAGTACAATGGCAGTGGACGGTGACCATGGATAAAACGTTAAAAAAAAGCACACAAAACAAACACAAAATGTCTCCATCCTGCTTGTGTGGTGTAATCCAAGTGTCCACGAGCCGCGACATTAAAAATTAACTGCAAAAGACGCCATTTACGGCATGTTTTTAGAAGAA
>JAJHUR010102693.1:0-14780 GCA_027495735.1 Lutjanus campechanus
AGGCTTATAGACCACTCAAAGCGCTTTCACAATTACATCACATTTACCCCATTCACACACACTTTCACACACTAATGACAGGTGGCTTCTTCTTCTACAGAAGACCCAACCTGTACATCAGAATTCATTCACGCTCATTCATACACCGGTGGCGCAGCACCGGGAGCAGTTCGGGGTTCAGTGTCTTGCCCAAGGACAGTTACAGTGAGTAGTAGTAGTGAGTTAGCCAGTCAAAAAAGAAGCAACAGGAGATTTTTAATTAGATCATTTAACTTTTGATTTTGTGATTATGGTTATGGAAACGCTACAGCTTTTGTTTACAGGAGCCTCCAAAATCAACACAATACAAACATCCCTTGTTGTAACTTTAAGGAACTGTGCAACACATGAAAAACGTGGAAAAACATTAACCAGTCTAAAATATGGCTATCATTTCCCATCATGCCTAGTGCTGGACTGAGTAGTTTGTTAAGCTGACAAAATGCAAATTTTACTTTTTGTTAATGTTTGTGTCTGTTCAGAACATGGTGGTTTATGTTGGTCAGTGTCATTTTTGTGCTGATTTATAGTTTTAAACTGGTCTAAAACAGCGGTTCTCAAACTTTTATCTTTTTTCAATAATGTGCCCTTTTTTCAGCCAGGAGCAAATAATTTTTGGCAGAAAACAAAAAGCCTGTAAAAGAGGTATAATACAATGCTGTATAATTAGTGTCAGCTTGTTGAGGTAAATCACATTAAAACATATTCTTCCTGATACTGACAGTATTTACATTTCAATTACGAATCCATTTTCTTGATTTTCGTCGGTCATTCAATACTGAAACTGCATTGCTTTGAAATTATGAATATTGAATATATAATTCAGTTTACTGAACTTACATTTGCATTTTTATTAATCTTATTATAGTAGAATTATTTTAGGAATTATGCATGACTGATTTTTTTTTTTTTTTTTTTAACTCAACAATTTTTAAAAATCTCACAGACACCCTGCAGTACTCCAAAATGACTTTCTGGGTGCTTGTAGGGCTGAACAAATAGTGGACATTTTATCAAAATCGCAGAGGGTCTAAAACATCCTCGAAAATCGGTCTGTTGAGAGGCCCACAATGACAGGACAGAAAATGAATTCTCAAGTTTACGAGCCAGGAATGGTTCAGCAGTTGAAGGTTATTTGCACACAAGATCACAAATTTCTTGTAAGTGGTCAAGGAGTAACCGTAAGATAAATATACTGTCAATAAATAATCAGAAAAGTCTTTTTTTTTTTAAACAAAGAAGCTGAAGAATTGTAAACAACTTATATGCTGATTCAATTCTGATCACCTTTCCTAACGCCACACTTGAATATTTTACGACTCTGTACTAAAAAACTGCTTTGCCACACAGAGAACAATATTGCTTACATACATTTTTTCATCATACACAGACGCTGAAAATGCACAGCTCCCTTGTAGATTTCTCCACGGTGAAGTATCAGTAATAGATCCGTGAGAAAATAATAAAAGATTGTTGAGCGAGGCCATATTAGGGAATTATGGGAGTGTGGGCTTGGCATCTCCGGCGACAAAACTGAGCGAAAAAAGCCCACTTCAAGAGAGACATTAAAGAAGCCACCAGGCCTTATCTTTAAAAGTACTCCCTCCGAGGGGAAAGAGGGGAGGGAGAAAAAAAAAATGAAAGAGAAAATGAGAGAAGAAGGAGAGGTTTGTGCCCAAAACTGGGGAAAGCAAAAGAATGTGGAGCTGGAGCGGAGAGAGGAGAGGAGGGAGACGGAGAGGTATAGAGAAGTTGAAATGTAATAAATGAAATAAATACAGCAAACGAAAATTGACACCCGCCTCGCTTTTGCTGACTGGGTAGGCCAGATAAGTGAGCTAAATTGCATAGATCTGATGTTTATCTTATCGGCTGCACCGAGAGCGCTTAAACGCAGATGATAAAGGAACGCCGTGGCATGTCATGGTGAGAGCACGTTGGAGAGTGTAAAAATATGCATGAAGAGCGCGGCAGGAGTGCTTTTGAACAAGGTGGAGAGCGATGAGGGTGGTGTGAAGGCTTAATTCTAAAATTAGGCCAACCACAAAGGAAAAACGGGTATTTGAATCAGAGCACGTGTTACTTTTAATACTCTTAAAAACGTTTATTTCATGATGTCGACTGTCAACACAAGAGTAAATTTTTAAAGCATGTTTTAAAGACTGTCATTGAACTCGAACCTAGTGGTTAAATTGGTTACAACCAAGGAGAAACTGCTATTTTTTCCTCATCATGCTTTTTTCCCCAAAGCCATTTCAGAAGACAAGTACAGGGGGAAGGGACGCTCCATTGTTTGGCTATATGGAAATCCCCCCACCCACCCCACCACCCCCTACCCCCAAACCCCTCCCAGTGTGTGAGGAGAGCCACTGTGGTCCAAATACTGTACTTATCCTATTACTGAGGGGGGTGGGGGTGCGGAGAGATAAGAGCATTTTCTCGTCCGCTCTGCTGAATTAGAGGGCAGGGATTCTGTAGGCGAAGACTTTTATTGGCATCTCTCTGCATATCTGCGTGTGCATGCATAGAAAATGAGAAATAAAATGCAATATCAGAAAGTCAATTGGCAGAAAAAGAGAGAGAGAGAGAAAAAAAACACAATTCCAAGATGGAAAAAAAAGGAAAACTAATAAGGATTTTCGTCAATCTGATAATAAGTGCAGCTTGGCAAGGTTAGAGGTCACACTTCATTTTACTGTACACTAATAAGACGCAACAAGCCTTACTTTGTATCAAACTAGACGAAAACTAGAAATATGTTCTTTATTAGATGGTAATTACAGCTTAATTAGACATCATAAAACCAACAGTATGCTAATAAGACGTCACAACCAGTAATTTGCATCAGTGTAGATGAAAACTTGAAATAATTTGTTCTTTATTACAGCAGAACTGTACTGCAAACTAAAGTGTATTATTCCCCACTGTTAGACCCTTATTACATTTTCTTAGAAGGTATTTTGGGACATATTACAACAGAACTGTACTGTAAACTAAAGTGAAATCACATTTTGTTTTGAAGTGGGGAATTAGCAGATATGTGAGTTCACTTTAGTTTGCATTACCCTCTAATAAAGCTTAATAAGGGTCTAATACTGTCATCTAAAGCACATATTATGTATAGTTTCTGTCTAATTTAATACAAAGTACAGCTTGTTACGTCTTACTAGTGTCTTGTAAAATAAAGTGCGACCAGGTTAGGCTGGATAGTACACAATGTGGAGGCATGAGAGGACATTGTTTTGCTCAGGTGGCCACCTGGTGTGACTACAGTAGGGGGAGGATGTGAGCAAGCTTTTCCTCCCCCTCCTCTCCTACACCACCTTAACTCATCCCGCCCCCTGAAACAGGGGCAAGAAGTTGTCAAGATGCTCAACCTTTGAGCCGAGCCCTTCAAACACGGGAGGCAGCCCATTCCGCGCTGAGGATATCAATTATAGATAGGGGTTACCACCGCGGCTGAGGATTGCAATGTCAAGACGGCAAATAGACAGCTGTGGAGAGCTGAGGATCTTTCTATCAGATGTGGGCTGATGTGTGTTTCATGTGCACGTGTGTGTGTGTATGTGTGTGTGCACTTCAGCGTCCCTTGTTCATCATATTGGTTGTATTTTCACCACAAGTTCTGTCGGTCTGGCTGGATGTGAGGTTCACAGGCCGCGGGAGAGCAGCAGAGCTAATAGCGTCAGTGTAAGTAGCCGTAGTGGGGGTGACGCGACCATAATGTCATTAATATTTAGCTTAACGGTGAACCCTCTGGCGCCATACGATGAGAGCCATCCATCTCCCGGGCTGTGTGAGAGTTCTGATAACAGCCAGGAGGAGGAGGGCCGGTCCAGTGTGCTGTACACAGAGCTCACATCCTGACTCTGGGAGGCTTAACCCGCCAAATCAGTTAGCCGCGTTCAGCTGCGAGATGTGCTCTCCAGCTTTTTGAGCCCATTACTACCGTTCCTGGATCCAATCAGGAATCCAGCAGCAGTATCAGTCAGTGCCTGCAGCACAGACTCTACTGTAGGCTGCTGCTGCACAGACTTGTAGACAGGCAGGCAGGGGTTGTGGCCTGATAGGAGGCATTGTGCAGAAGAGTACAGCTGCAGTGTGTTGCTGGGATCTACTGAGCTCGAGGAGAGAAACAGTGGAAACTCGAGCAGCATACAAACCAAAAGACACTGTAGTTCTGATGTGTGTTTTTTGAGCTGCACCCAGAAAGCTTTTTATGTTACGACTAAAAACAGCCTGTTGTGTCTCCCCGTTTCCCTACAAGAAACTCTGGTCGTGGAGAACAGCTGGGGTCTGGTCTGAAAGCTTCACTACCCACAGGAAGTGATGAAGAGTGACATGCAAACCGTCTGCTAAACAGCAACACTCGGTTTAGAGGTGTTTTGCCTTTCTCGTTCTTGTGTTTTGTGCACATTTGGCCGGTCAGCTTGCTCCATCAGAGCTGCAAACTTTTGAAACACAACACCGAGGACTATCAGACAAACAACCTCTCTAGTTTTAAGTCACAGTTGAAATCAATTATATGAGCATTAACCATTAAGCCCTGAGCACTCTCATAAAGTTTCTGTTGTTATCTACAATTAACAAATACTTTGTTGACCATCCGTTATCGTAAATAGCCCACAATGAATTTGTCTGCAAACAGATGGAACAAAGAATTTATTTTCTCTGTGGCCTCTTTTGGGCTCAGAAGACAAAAAAAAAACTTCTTTTGTTTTGTTTTTTTACCTCTGTGATTTTGAGTTTTTGTCAGTTTTATTATACTACATGGTACAAGAGTTTGTCCACTATTTTAAAGTCAAAACTGCTCAACCAAGTGTAAATCCGCTCAAAGATAGCAGGCCAGCCCCTTGAGATACTTCATGAATCATGCAAAATGTTTACAAAAACACACACATCACAACCAAACGTGTTAAATACAAGGTGCTGGACAGAAATACATGTCAAAAAAAAAAAAAAAAAGGAAAAACAGAGTCTGCACACTAGATAATATTCCTGGGAACATTTATAAGCAAACCATCGTGTGGTGTTTTGCAAGCCATTGAATATTACCACCTTTTAGCAGATGTGCCTCTCAAACTGGTGAAGCTGCATTTTCCTTTTTCGAGGTGGTAATGGGCTCCTTGTTCTGAGTAAGCTCTTGGCACTGTGTAAGGCTTTGACCTGACACATTTGTGTATCGTTTAAAGTGCACTATGAAGCATTTTATACATCTTGTGTGTGTGCATATATGCATATCTAGTATATTTTTGGGGGGCTTCACTTTCTCTTTTCACTATTAATTATATGTGTTTCTAATGTGCTTAGCGGGTTTTTCTCTCTCGCTCAATATACGATAAAAGTGTGATGGTTTTTTTCCTGATCATTTTCTTATGGTATATTTAGGTGGTTTAGAATATACTGTACATGTGAATTATTTTTATTGCTATATTAAGTCTATGTATATTTGTGTCTTGTCTTAGTTTTTGTCTTTTCTGTGATGCAAGAAGTATTATCATCTTATCATAATCATCCTACCATTACAGGATTTCTGGATATTGAAATGTGCTCAATATTTGTGTGTGTGTTGCTACTCACTTGTACTAGCTGCTCCTGTGTGTCAAACTCGCGGCAACAGTTCTCCCAGTGGCAGTTTGTCTCATAAACCACCTCTGGCTCCTGTTTGCTCTCGTCCTTGTCTCCTTCCTCCTTCACCAGGGTCATCCCGTCAGGATGGTCCTGGGGAACAACAGTGAAAAGCTTTATTTAATACCAGGCTCAGCAGAAAAGTATAAAAGCTAGATGTACTGCTTTCCTCTCCTCAACATCAATCCATCCAAATTTGTCATAAAAGTCGTTTTTTTACTGCCCTGCTGGTTTACATGAAAGGCATGGCCAGAAGTGATTTGGTTACAGGTCTCAGCCACAGCGCCCCTGTGAATCTGGCCTTGTTTGGCTGCCTGGGAGAAAAGTGTGCAGAGCGGAAATGTAGCGCTGAAAGCCCCGCTCTGTATTTGGGAGCTGTTATACGACAGGACCAGGGCGAGTATTTGAGGAATCTAACCCCCTTTTCCTGCTGTAGGTTGCTCTATTAGCCTAGACATATTTCACTGTCACAGTTAGGTGGCTGAGCGGAGTGCAGAGTTGGTGTGGGCTCATTCAGGAGAGCCTGGGCTTCCACCACACACCTCAGGCTGAATCTGCTGCTGCTTCTGCCTGAATATCGACTCTAATAAGGTTTTTTCCTGCAGATGCAAACACTCGCTGTTATCACATTTCTCTTTCATTTTTTCCAGCCACTTAAAATTTTGATTAAACAAAAGCAAAAACAATTTCCTTCTAGTCTCCCGAAGATCAATGAATTGTTTCGCTTCGGAAACAGCGACTGATAAGAAGAGCAGGGTGGGAAACGAACACCAACAAACAGCCAAACGCAGGTAAATAAATACAAACTGTGGCTGGTAAGCTTGTCTATTGTTGCAGACGTGTTTGGCAGGTGACCAGCTGTTATATTATGGGCTTCCTATTCTAGTGGAAAAATCTAAAAATATGAACCGGCTGGTGAATTCTGGGATTTTCCAACCAGTCTGTAGTGTGATACTATTCGCCAGATTGTACCGCTCTCACCAGATAGCTGAGGATCAGCCAGTAACACTTTCTATGAAGGTCATGTCTATAATGCATTATAAGCACATTCATAAGACATTTTAATGCATTTATAAGGCTTTTTATAAATGTTTAAAAACATGCATGACAACTTATAACAAGGTTTAGAAAGGATTTTTAGTCGTGAACATAATGTATTATAAGTTCAGCATTCATAACGCTTTATAAAAGTTTTTATAAATGTTCATAACCATGCACGACAATTTAACATTTATAAAATTTATAACAACAACAATTCTACGTTGATATTTACAAAGTGTCAACAGTGTGTGAAAGAAGAATCAGTAACATTTTGTTCAAAGACCACATCTATGGGTTATTCATGGCATTCATGGTGAATCATAATGCATTCATACTGCTTTATTACTACATTCATACACTTTACTTTGCACCAACAATGAAACACATACAATAATAACTTCTGATACTGTCCTTACTACAGTTGATTGTTGCCATGTGTGTACAGGGAAGTATAGATAGTCATAATGCATTATAAGCCCCATCAGTCGACCACTAGTTTATAACTGGTCAAGAGCATCCATAAGACACTTGAACTTATAAGTCAATATAAGTGACAATGTTTTATTATTATTGATACAGCATATTGGAAAGGATTTAACTATGTGCTTTTAACACATCATGTACACAACTTTTTATTCTTTATAAACCTTGTTATAAGTTGTCATGCATGATTATAAACATTAATTAACAGCCTTATATAGTGTTATAAAGGGTCTTGTAATGCATTATAGACTTGACCTTCATAGAAAGTGTTGCCCAACATCCTATGAAGGCAGTAACTGAACATATATTTTTATGTTTCTGTATAATGTTGACAGTCCTCACCTGTACACTCACTGCTCCCGGGCTCGGCAGCTCTTCTTCTGGTTTCATTTTAGAGCGTTTGTGGTGCATCGGGTCTCCTGTGCTGCTCACTGCAGATTCACTTGTTGGTTTGGTCTGTGGAAGCAGCAAAATTTCATCATTTTGAGCTTCCCATGGCATGACTTTGACAATATAGAGGATTTAACTTTATATGTTACTTATATTTCTGATGTTATCCTCTGTAGTATCATTAAAAATGCATGTGATGCTTATAAGTCGATCGATCATTTACTTAATCAAACAGAAAAAAACAACTGTAGTTGCACTTTAATGATTTCCGTGTCCTCGGTCCCAGGCAAGAGCTTTAACTGTACAAATGAAAAACTATGCAATTCACTGTATCACATTAGCTGCTCTAATCACAGCAATTAAAACAAACTCATGAACCAATTCAGTGAACCATTCACTAAATCAATGGATGACCTGACTTTGGCCCGGGCTTAAATTCACCCTTGGGGGAAATTTTTGTTACAAACGAAGCTCACAAGAATAAAAGAAGTTTCCTTAGCTTTCCCTGAAAATGTTAACTCACATTATGTTGATGTTTTTTTACAGGACACTCAGAGTTGCAGTGAAACAAGAAACACATTTGTCCTGCTATCTTCGCTGGAACATATGAGATTCGGCTATGGCCCCAAAGCAATATTCTGTTTATTCGGGAGAGGGAAAAAGGCAATTTTGGTGTTCCCAATTTGAATGAGGCCTCATTCGCGGTAACACAAAATTCAAGCGATGGGAAACAGCAGGGAGGATGGGTAATAAACATTGAATATTTACTTCAAATGTGGGCCCGCACATACAGAAAGGGTTGAGGAAGGAGAGAAAAAGCCCCTTTGGATCCATCCATCCATGTCAATATTCCCTCTCTATATCCCTGTTCTCTCTCTAGTGATTAATGGAGTCAGCAGTGGGATTCTATGCTAACAAGCCCCTTGTTGTTTGCTGCAGGCACGTTCTGGGCCAAGCTCGGCAGTCTAAAAACAAGAGACAACACAAGTAGGAGGAAGCTCCCAGGAGAGGAGCGCGTGGAGGGGGGGTCCTGCCTGTACCATGTTAGCTCGCCGCGTTTCGCTGAGATGTGGCTGGCATGCGACGCCGCTATCTATTACCTGTGATGATGAATCGCACAGGCGCCAGCCGCCGCTCTCACCTGTGAGGAGTCGTTGGAGATGACTGAGCGCTCGCTGGCGCTGAGCCCGGAGGGAGGGATGCCAGGTACGGGTCTCTGGGTGGCGAAGGCCGGCGACGGGTGGATGAGAGGCGGGCTGTGGCCAAAGGCAGAGCCCACGATGCCCGGTTGACGCCCAATCAGCTGCTGGTGGACGTGCAGAGCCACCGGGGTTGGAGGGTAGGCGAAGCTTAATGCAGGGCTGGAGAGAAAAAAGAAGGAAAGGACGACAAGTCATAAAATAATCAGTACAAATACTTTGTACTAGCAAACTTATTCATGGTGTACCCACATGAACCACCATAAACTACCACGTTCTGAACAAATGCAAGACAAACACATTACGAACGGTAACTTTTGCATTTTGGAACAGAAAGTACCAAACTTAAACTCTCAGTGATGCAGGATAATAATCCAAATCAGGGCTGTCTCTCAGCCTATCAGCTGCCCATGTGAAAGTCATGAGCCAGAATCCTACAGCACCCCACAACAGTTAAAGGACACATTACACAAACTACACAAGCTTTCCAGACTGAAGTTCAGTTTCAGCCTCATACTACTAAAAAACTGAAAAAAGGGGATTGGTGCATATCTACATTTTAATAAAAATATGTGTACTTTCTACTCCTTATATTTTCAAAACAGGCTGGCTACTTTTTGTTTTAATGCAGTTCATGCATTTGAAGGGAATTATTGAGTATTTTTATTTTGCATCACTGCGCACCGCCTTCCCAACAAAAAGACTGATTTCATCCTATATGGATGAGACAATAACACAACACAAAATACAATTACTTCTTTAAGAAAAAAAGTAAAAAATAGTCTGATTTCATTTTTTCTGAGTTCTTTAGTGCTTTGTGAAAGTAAACTGAATATCTTAGAGTTGGGGACAAAACAAGACATTTGAGGATGTCACTTTGAGCTTTAGGAAACGGTGATCAACATTTTTCACCATTTTCAGACATTTTATGGACCAGACATCTAATTGATTAATCAAGACAACATTCGAAAAGAAACTAGAGAAAATAACTGAAAGATTAACCCATCAGTGCATATTATGCCTGACAGATGTAATAAGACGAAACACATGAGAGGGAGACAGCTGGTAGAAATGTCCTTCAGAAAGCTACTTTTTACTTTTTACTTCAGAGCCTGTACTTTTTCACTTTTACTTGAGTAAATAATCAGTATCTGTCCTTCTCCTTGAGTAAGGAATGTGTACTTTTGCCTCCTTTGATAATCATAAAACTAAAACACAACTTCTCTAAAACATAAGCAGCAAAGGCAATGAGGCAAAAAAAAAAAGAGGGAAAGACAGTGAATAAATGGATTGTTCTGGATAGTTCCGCCTCCCTGAGGACAATCTGACAGGAGATGGTGTGGTAATGCTGGAACCACGGGGCTGCCGGCAAATCCCTGCCAATGAATGTTCAGCTTGTTAACACGCAGTGAATTATCATGTGGTCTGTGTAAGGCAGTATGTCATCCTTCCACTGGGCAAATGATGAAGATGATAAACAATCTGGAGTGTGTCGTATAGCCATGTAAATAAAGCTAAATTAATTCCCTGTCCCTGCAACACTGCGACTGGTTCCCTCGGTTTATTTACCCTCTAACCTGGGCTAACTTTGTTTATCCTAAAAATCCCAGAAGCCACCAAACCTCCTCTGGGGTCCGTCTAACCGCAGGTGAACCACCAGATAAACACAGATCTGTGTGGCTCGACAGCAGCGGCCTCCATTCATCCTGAGCCCTGACGCCTCGCTCTCGCCGCGACCCATATGTCTGCTGATCTTATTACGAGCCGAGTGGAAATCAATGGGCCGAGACACATTTGGGGGCCCATCCGCTTGTCATATCACTCATCAGTCTGTTGGCTCTGGCTATTTGGGTCCTGTCACCGGGACAGTGGCTGAGCGTGCAACGTGATTGATCAGGCTCTTCTTACAGATCGCTGATCAATGGCTGTGGGTGGGGCGATGGATCTTTCCTTTTCCCCTCGCTCTTCTTCTCTTTTTCTTCCCTTCGCTCGCCGCTGGTACCGGGGCGTGATGTATGTGACGCGTCCATGAGGTGTACCGGATGACTGACACGAGCCGCCGGGGAGGCCGGCTGACTGGCTGGCTGGGAGATCGTCACCCACACGGGGGTTTGACATGGACAATACACACACACACGCTCTTATTCACACCACCACACACTTCCTTTCCCCTTTTTTCTGTGCAGAGTGCATTGTAACTACAGTAACATTCTGGTGCTACGGGTGTGATATATGAAAAATCAGCCAATCAGTGATATTAGAAAATCATCTACGACATCATTCCTCTCAGGGAGATGCTGCTGTTTGATTTATCATCGGCACATGTTGGTCCCTGAATGACCACCTTGAGAGAAACACAATCAATCAAAGCTCCTGAAAGACATCATGACAGGATAAGAGTTATTTTTTTATAACTTTAAAGGGATAGTTCAGGTTATTTGAAGTGGGTTTGTATGAGGTACTCGTCCATAGTCAGTGTATTACCTTACAATCAATAAGGGACAGAAGCACGGAAGCAAAGCAATGTACTGCTGTGGACAGGGTCAGCAGCAAAATTTATTTTAGCCACTTAAAAATGGTCTACCTAAAAAAATCAATATTAGTTTAAGTGTACCGTATATTTAGAATATTTTCACTGTTTTACTTTGCCGTCAGACAGCCTTTTCTGACAGGAAATTGCTTTTATGCAAGCTGTCACCATACCAACCAAACTCCATAGGCAAAATCAGCAATTTTACCTTGCAGGAAACTGGAGTTGCTGGTCTACTGATGCCTCGATCAGTTAGTTCGTTTGTGTTGTGTGATTTTGGTGAATCCAAACAATCCTTTTAAAGCACTCAATAACACAAACAAACTAAAGGATCAAGGCTGCAGCAGACCAGCTGACACCTGTGTACTGCAAGGTAAAATGACTGATTTTGTCTATGGAGTTTGGTTGGTTTAGAGAGAACAGTATTTGGCTTATGTAACGGTGGCTTCCCATTAGAAAAGGCTGTCTGACAATAAAAAGGAAAAGCTGTGAAAATATTCTAAATATAGTGTACACTTAAACTAATATTGATGTGTTTTAGGTGGACCTTTTTGTAAGTTGCTAAACAGCCTTGCATAGCATAGTGAGTCTTGAGAGTCTTTCATTAAACTTCCCCTACGTCCCCAAAGAAAGAAAGAAAGAAAAGAACGACAGACCTGGGAGCTTTAGGAATAATAATTCGTGTCATGTCATGACAGGTACCTGATAGCTCCGGCAGAGAGGTGCCCGTAGGAGCCGCTGGTGGAGGAGCTGGAGCGGGAGTTGTTGAGCATGGTGACGAGAGAGTTAGGCGAGTTGCGGATCATCGTCTGCAGGTCAAAGCTGTGCTCGGAGAGCGGCGAGATGGGCAGCGGGCGCTTCCTGCTGGGCCGCGATGGCAGCCGCGGGCTCGAGAAGCGAGAGTCTGCAGGAAAGATGGGAGAGATCATCATCATCATCATGTACTTAATTATTTAAATCCTTGGAAAAGATCAGAATAAGAGAAGAATGACATAAATGTGAAAGGGTAACATACCCGATAAAGTGCGCCTTTATTCAATGTTTCTTGGAGAAAACATCAGTTACATTTCTACAAATTAGTTACAGATCAAATAGGAGCGTTTGCTGGTTTGTACACCCTTTTCTGTTTGACTTCTTCCAAACTCTAACCTAATCTAACCCCAGCAGATGACATTTTTGTCAATCATCAGACAAAAGGCTCATCTGAATGAGTGTTCAGCTGTCACTTGATGCACTGCTTGCATTTCATCCATGAGAAAACATGCCTTTTATGTTGGAGAAATGCTCTGACGGTGTATGGTAATATTTAATCAAGTCCAATTTGACTCGTTATTCAAATGCAATCAGTGTTGACTGGAAATACTAAAAGGGGGTTTGAAAAGGTAAAAGGCGGAAACGGCACAACCATTCTCTGCGCACATACAATGAGCCACGGGTAGAGATTAAAACATGACTTTTGTTGTCTTTTCACATGGAGATGTCACAAACAAGACAGGGAAAAAACAGAGGGAGACGGAAGGAGGGGGAAAGAAGCGCTGAGGGGATGTCGTGCTTTGTGCGTGAACTGACACAATGACTTTGTGACTCAAGACTTGGAAATAAAACATTTTGAGTTATTTCATAAAGGCAAACAAAACCAGCTTACGCAGCCCCGATAACCCCCCTCCATATTTACGTCCCCCACAATCCATCCATCTCCCAAACGTAAATGCTCCATCTCCCGTTTGACACATCCAACGATTACAGAGCGCTCCATTCACATGGTAATCAGAGTGTGTGGATGTGTGTGTGTGTGTGTGCGGATGCCTCTGCGGCGGCAGCGGTGGTGTTCTGGCATACGAAGGCCCGAGTTTCGACTATGGCGTGAAGCTGTATGGAGAGCAACACCCCCTTTACATTGTCATTGTATGGAAAATCTGTCTTTTTTATGTCTTAGTGACGGGGGTGTTGGAGAGGGGGGCACACATATACACGCACAAATCCCTGAGCGCACACAATCGCTAAATACAATGCAGTTTGTCTTCTTCTATTTTTCACATATAATCCTGCAAAAAATATCGTCTTTTATCCTCCTGGTTTGGACAATTTCAACCTTCTACATCCAAAATTTGACACTTTTTTTTTACAACAAGCTGAATCAAGCAGAAGTGAAATACACTCTCAGAAATAAAGGTTCCAAAAGTGTTCTGACTGAAGAACTGAGGTTCTACCCAGAATCACTTGCGTCTGAAGAATCCTTAATTGAAGAGAGGGTTTGTCAAGAGTTCTTTGTAAGAGTAAGAGAACCGTTTTTATCCAAAGAACTATTTTTGGAAGAAAAAGTTCTTCAATGATTGTTGAAAACCTTGAAGAAGTCTTTCATCAAGGGGTATTTTAACTATACTATAAAGTGGTTCCCTACAGAACCCCTTTGGTGGGTTCTAGATAAAACCATTGGAATACAAAAAGGTTCTTGGTAGAACCCCCTGGGTTGGTTCTAGATATAACCCTTGGAATATAAAAAGGTTCCCTGTACCTCTGAGTGTGTTCTAGATACAACCCTTGAAATATAAAAAGGTTCTTGCTAGAATCCCCTGGATGGGTTCTAATAAAACCCTTGGAATATAAAAGGGTTCTTGTAAGAACCTCCTTGGTGGGTTCTAGATAAAACTCTTGTAATATAGAAAGGTTCTCAGTAGAACCCCCTGAGTGTGCGTGTTCTTGTTAGCACCCTCAGAAGATGGAACACTTCTGGATAAAACCCCAAGAGAAAGTTTTGGGTGGAACCACTACACCACAGTGGGGTTCCTCAGTAGAACCACTCACAGTGGGTTCTGGGTGAGACCTCTCGCAGATGGTTCTAGCTATAGCCCCTTTATGTCTAGGCAGAAATCCCTGAGAGGATTCCAAGTGGAACCAC
Organism: Lutjanus campechanus; assembly: GCA_027495735.1. NCBI lineage: Eukaryota > Metazoa > Chordata > Actinopteri > Lutjaniformes > Lutjanidae > Lutjanus > Lutjanus campechanus. The sequence continues at coordinate 14,210 of JAJHUR010102693.1, forward strand.
TGTAAAAGGTTCTACCAGGAACCAAAAAGGCTTCTCCTAAGGGGACAAGCCAAAGAACCCTTTATGGTTCTAGTTATCAGTTTTATTTCTAAGAGTGCAGGAGAATTCACTCGTGTTGAATTAGGAGCAGGCAGCGTCCCACCACTGCAAAGCCTCATGGGAGTGGTGTTTATTAATGCACAGCCCAAATGATAAATCGGCCAACCGGGGAGCCAGAGAGTGGAGCGTCCAGGCTCGTAGCAGGACTGTCCCTCTAATTTCCTCTTGATTTATGGACGGGACGGCTGGTTACGTGCCGCGTCATTAATTCTTCTGGCCGGGGAGGGTTTAGACAGGCCGGACTGACGGCGTTGGAAATAAAAGCTGCCTCCAAAAACTGAGGGTTGAACCCTCGCCGACACGCCTCAGGGCCACCTGAGAGGGACGCTGTCACCAGGGAGGCCTGAGGAGTGAATAACTGCACTTTATTCTGGCTGCTGCACTTTAGTCTCACACTGCTTTACATATCTGAAGTTTTACTGCACAACTATTTTATTTATGGCTTTTAATCGTCCATTGTTGTGTTTTTAAT
>JAJHUR010102694.1:0-11007 GCA_027495735.1 Lutjanus campechanus
TGTGTGTGTGACAGACATGTGTATTGGACATTTATGAAAATACGGAACAAATCGCGTATTGGTTCAATACGGGACGCAACATTTAATTGTCAATTAAAGGACGATTCCGTATTTTACGGATAATCTAGACTACAGAACGAAGGAAATCACATTAGGTTTTTGCATTTTCCCTAAAAACGGGACAAATTGTGTCCCGGGAGAGATATTTTTTTCCCCCGGGACAGCTGGTAAAAAAAGAGAACAATTCTGGGAAAAACGGGACGGGTGGCAACCCTAGCGGCCCCAGTGATGGACCTTCCTTCTATGCTCTGCTACACCCTGAGCAAAAAAGCACATAAGTAGATACAAATTTAGTAATAACCACAAGCGGATAAGGATAAGCCATCAACAGTTTCAGATCGTTTTGCAGGAAAAGATAAACCCTGAAATACATTAAGAATATCTACAAAACAACTTTTTTGTCATTGTTGGGCCAAATGCTGGCAGATAGGTGCTGTATAGTGCAACACGTGATAAAAAAAACCAAAAAAAAGAAACGCTTAAAGATTGATTTTGATTTCATGGGAACTTTAAGAAATCTGCAGGTTATTTAAAACATGATTCAGCAAAATACATAAAAATAAAGGACAGTAAAAGACGTTATTTAATAGTTAGTTAATTTAGTTAGTTAGTTAGTTAATTATCATATGAGACAGAAAACATGGTTTTAGCCTGGTTTTATAGAGCCAGATACCTTCATCAGCTGTTAATACCTTTTCCTTGAAATCAGGTGCACGTTAAATCTGAAAATCATGCACACCGCCTTGCTATGGTTTCTGGGTTGAATGACAGAAACACTGTGAAATGGTGGAACTGGCTTTGAGGTAAGTTTTCTCTTAGTGTAGTGGGTGTGTCAGAGGTGTTACCCAATCAGCAGCAACATGTAAACCCTCCTGTATTAGAAAGGCAGCGTGCTTGCATACAACACACAACCGTTTCCATAATGTTTTTGTACGATTTGTAACGTGGTCCATTTTGAGACGGTCTACAGCATGCAGAGCGAAGACCTACTGTATGTTAAGGCCAGTACATTAACCAGTTAAAAAGCACATTGATGTTACATTTTGTGGTTACGGTGGAGGAAACAATAACGCTTTCGTCCACTGGGGCCTCCAAAATCAACACAATATGAAAGTTCCTTGTTGTAGCTTTAAACAAAAGTAAAAATAATTTAATGAAATGTTGCTTGTTCTTTCTCCCCTCTTCCTTCCTCTCCTCTGTTTTTCTTTTGAAGGAAAAGCTGCTGCACCAGCATCTGTCGATGCATCTGTCTTGTGTGTGTGTGTGTGTGTGTGTGTGTGTGCAGGACACCTTGACCTTATCCATGACTCGTCCTCTCATCCGGCTGTTGATCACACATCAACCTGACGTCACTGCTGCTTACTACTGCTTCCTCCTACTGTACAAGTGTGTGTGTGTTTCTGGATGAGTGTGTGTGCATTCGTAATCTCACGGCTTGGAGGAAAACAGGAAATTACATCATTTACAGTACACATGCACACACTCACACACACACAACATTACTAGTGCTGTTGTGAGGAAGGATAGGGGATATAACAACTAGTCATATCTCAACCCTTCCTCCTAGAAATCACATTTATAAACATCTAATTTGCAACAGCAAATCTGTTTGCTGTTTTAAACATGATCACTGCCTGGATCATGTTTGGGGACGACGTTCTTTGACTGAGTGAAACACTGATTGATTGTCTGACATGTTGTCACTGAGCACTTTACTGGTATGTTCAGTAACAACCTTTTTGCAACTTGCCGGGTACCATAATTAACAAAATTTCCTCATTATGCTTCCATAAAATGTAAAAATGCAGCTACATTAAATCAGTGCAGATAAACTTTGGTATTTGTCCTGACTGTTCTCTTGACACGTCTCTCCTGACGGCTACATTTACTGACACCGAACGTGACTGACAGATCGAAATAGCTCACAGATGTGCAACAAACAAAATCAGTGTATTTGGAGATAATTTGGAGTGTTCTGGCAAACAAAATATGAGTTTGGGACATACCGAACATAAAGTCAGAGAAGGGAATTTGCTGCAGAGGCGGTTTAAGAGGTTGTTGATACTCCCCCCTTTTTCATGACTCTGGTTCACCAGAGGAATTCATTGTAACAGAGAATCCAAGCTCACAATACAGCTGAGAGGGGCGAGTTACAAACTGCTCAGAGTTTTTTTTTATTTTTTATTTATACAACCCCAGTTCCAAGAAAGTTGGAACATTGTGTGAAAAGTAAATAAAAACAGAAAGCTATAATTTACAAGATATTAAATATACACTGATTCTGAGTTTGATGCCTACAAAATGTTCCCAAAAGGTTGTGACAGGAGCATTTTTATCACTGTGATACATCAGCTTTTCTTTTAACAACACTCAGTCAGTGTTTGTGAACTGAAGACACTGATTATTGAAGTTCTGAAAGTGAAATTCTTTCTCATTCTTGCTTGATATACGACTTCAGGTGCTCAACAGTTCGGGGTCTCTGTTGTGGTATTTTGTGCTTCATAATGCACCACACATTTTCAGTGGGAGACAGGTCTGGACTGCAGGCAGGTCAGTCTGGTACCTGAACTCTTTTACTACAAAGACACACGAGCAGAATGTGTCTCGCTGAAATAAGCAGTGACGTCTCTGAGAAAGACGTCGTCTGGATGGCAGCATGTGTTGCTCCAAAACCTGTATGTACCTTTCAGCATTAATGGGGCCTTCACAAATGTGACAGTTACCCATGATGCCATGGGCTCTAACACATCCCCCATACCATCACAGCTGCTGTCTTTTGAAGTTAGTGCTGGTAACAATCTGGATGGTCCTTTTCCTCTTTAGCCTGGAGGACACCACGTCCATGATTTGTGAAAACAAATCTGAAATGTGGACTCGTCAGACCACAGCTCACTTTTCCACTTTGCGTCAGTCCATCTCAGATGAGCTCAGGCCTCAGAGAAGTCTGCAGTGTTTCTGGATGTTGTTGATATATGTCTTTTCTCTATGCATGGTCGAGTCTTAACTTGCATTTGTAGATGCAGCGACAAACTGTGTTTAAACGGTTTTCCAAAGTGTTCCTGAGCCCATGTAGTATCCTATATACAGTTATGTGGGTTTTTCATGCAGTTTTTAATGCAATGCTGCCTGAGGGGTCAAAGGTCGCAGACATTCACTGTTGGTTTCCAGCCTTACATGCAGAGATTCTCTGGATTCTCTGAACCTTTTAATAATATTATGGATTGCAGATGGTGAAATCATAAATTCCTGCAGTTTTGTGTTGAGAAACGTGAAACTGTTGGACTGTTTGCCCACGCAGTTTTTCACAAAGTGGTGAACTTCACCCCATCCATGTTTGTGAATGACTGAGCCTTTCATAGATGCCCTGTCACCTGATGCTAATTGACCTGTTTACTTGTTAAATGTTCCAAACAGGTGTTTTTGAGCTTTCATCAACTTTCTCAGTCTTTTGTTGCTCCTGTCCCAACTTTTGTGAAACATGTTACAGGCATCAAATTCAGAATGAATGAATATTTACAAAAATAAATTTTATCAGTTTGAACATTAAATACCTTGTCTTTGTACTGTATTCAATTGAGAGAAAGTTGAAAAGTATTCTTCTATTTTTTATTTATGTTTTAAACAACGTCCCAACTTTTTTGGAATTGGGGTCATCGATGCTAGATTTTAATCTGGTTTTCAATTGTTTCAATATTTGGTCTGGTGCTTTAAATATTAATTCAAGAATAGGATTTGAGTTATTTATGCAATAGATGTCATGTGTAAAGAGAAGACAGAAACAAACATATGGAAACAAAATGACTCTATAATGGAGGCTGAATAGTTTGCAAATATATAAGAGGAGTATGCGCTCTGATCTGGGTGACAGGGTTCTCCTCTCTACCATTTTCTGTCCTGTCCGGTTTGACCTGCAGGTCTGGTTTCTCATGTGTGTGAGTTTTGGCTGCCACACCAGAAATCAAACCTGTGGTAAAATCCTCACCGTCCAGAAACCTGGAAGCTCCTCAGAGCCGCTGAGAGTTCGAGGTCTCCTGCGAGTGGGTTCGGTTCCAGCAGTTTTGGCTGGTGGTTCTCCTGGCTGCAGACATGACGATTAGGAGGTTCAGTCGGAGGTTTGAGGGTTTGGAAGCTCAGGGAGGGATGCTCTCACTTGGAGGGTTGCTGGTTTGAATCCCCGCATCAGCTGGGAACATCTGGAAAAACCTGTGCAGGAGCTGCCGACGAATCAGCAGGTGTTGAAAAGCAGGTCGTCCGTCACATTATCTAAGTCTGACACGTCAAATAATTGCTAGGAAATTCTTTTTTTTAATTTATTGTAGGTATTTTTAATTTAATTGTAGGTATGACGCTTTAACATTAAGATTTTTGAGTAATAGAGTGAAATTAAAACTTTATACTCTGTTTCAAATAGAGAGTAAAACCAATGAATAAAACTGTTGACAATGACAAACAATAAAATAAATTTAAAAGCAAATATTAATAATATAGAGTTGTATAAAACCTATACTAAGAACTGAATAAAATAGATTCAAAAAGACAAAACTGATAAAAAGAAACAAAACAATACTGCAGTTGAGTAATGACTGAGGGATTCAGAGACAAATTGCACCATAAGGTACAAAATATTAAGTAATTATAAGCAGTTTCAATACAGTAAATATTCATACTGAAATATTAGTAACAATCAATTATTTTTATCAGACCTTTCTCCACAGCTCTCACCACTGGAGAAAGATCTGGGTCCACATGATTGTTCTGCTATAGGAGAGAAAACAGTCTTTTTTTATGCTTTTTAAAAAAAATTCTATAAACCAATCACAAGCCCAGGATGCAGCGACAACGTTCCTGCAAAATAGCGTTGGCAGAGAACTTGTTTTGGTGGTACATTTGCATGTAGGGAGGCAAGTCTGGGCATTAAAATGTTTAAATCCACGCAAAAAGAAACGGTAACAGCTGTTGGCTGGTTGACATTCATGGCGTTAGCGACCAGGTTCTGATTTGCCATTTTCAGCGTGTCGGCTGGTTGGCCGGAGATTGTTGTTGTTTCTTGGGGACTTTGAAAATGCTGGTAGCAGATCTTGCCTGAGACAAGCGTCCAGCGGCAGACTTAGACCCATTGTGTACGTCCGAGGATTAAGTTTTCCGTGAAGAGGAAAGGCAGCCACGTTGAATTCTGCACTCACAGGACGGCTGCTGCCTGCAGTGTGCTGATTATCCACCAGAGGGCAGAAGACACGTCTCAGATTCCTTAGAATAAGTTTTTCAGACTATATAGATATTGCAGAGGCCTCAAAAAAGTCATATATCAAGTATGACACAAATGGTGCTAGCAGGGAATTAACTTAATGGAAGCTTGAGATAAAGAACTGGTCAAATTTGGAAGGTAATTTTTGGTGGAATTATCCCTTTACAGATTTTGGACGCAGCAGAAAATGACAGAGTGAGACTGAGCGAGCCATAAGACAGACAGAGAGAGAGAGAGCGAGGTGCCCCTGTGTCCCTGGTCACACCAGTGGGTAACCACACTCTTCATCCCATGGCTCCAGACACACACACACTCACACACACTGAGGCCAATGATATGTTGGGAAACGTAGTGAGGGGGAAACCTGAGAAGGGGAAAACTGAACGAAGAAGAAAAACAATAACAAGAAAGACCAAAAAAAATGGACGCCCTGTCTCTGTGTCACTGGTTTTTTTTTCTTCTTCTCCATCTCTGTCTTTCTGTTAATCTGTCACTCTGTCTCATTTACAGTACACATGTCTCCACAGCCCTGCGTCTTACAAATTTAATAAACAACTGATCTGCAACAGCAAAATCGTTTTGAGGGAAAATGTTGTTTCTGGGAAGTCAGAAAAATGTTAATACTGAATGTGTCAGTAAAATATTCACTGACAACATATTTCAGCGCTTTCTACCAAAATAGGCAATCTTGCAAAACACTTTCCAGTCATAATGACACAGCAATATTCAAAAGTTAGCAGTGATTTGAGACGTGAGGTTTATTTATTAACATTTAACCAAAATGATCTTTTTCTGAACTTAACAAAAGTGCTTTTGTCGCCTACCCCTACCCAAATTTACGATGTTTCTTTACCTTAACCTTTTCTACACCCACCATCCACCTCAACTGCCCCCTTGTAAACCCAGTGCATCAAAGGGATAGTTCACCCAAAAATGAAAATTCAGTGATAACCTACTCATCTCCAATTCGCCGATTGAAGGTCGGGTTCATTTTGTTAGTCCACAAGACACTGCTGGAGTTTCACAGGAAAACAGTGTTGCAGAATCTCCCAAACAATAACAATGGAAGTGAATGGTGACCAGTTTTCAAACATAAAAAGAAGAAAAACAACATTTTTTAGTCTAAATCTTCACTGTAGATCCTTAGATTGGAGTCACATTCACATGTGCGTGCACACCATCTGAACTGAGTGTGTGTGTGGTGTGTGATGGTGTGCAAGCGGCATGTCAGGACCTTAGAAGACTTGGATTATGCCAGACGAGCTGTATGGAGGCATTTTATCTAAGTGTTTTTCTGTTTGAAAGCTGGTCACCATTCACTTTGATTGTCTGGGAGAGTCTGCAACACTGTTTTCCTGTGAAACTCCAGCAGTGTTTTGTGGACTATCAAAATAAACCAGACTTTCAGCTGGCATGAAGGTGAGTAGATAATGACTGAATTTTCATTTTTGGGTGAACTATCCCTTGAAAAGTATATTAATAATATAATAAAATATGATCATAATCCAGGCAGGAATTTAGTGAAAGTCCTGCAGTGAGAATCATGTAAGTCCCTAAAAATGAGCACTGCAGTCCGAATATTGAATCAGAGCCATAGACAAAATATTAAATAGACTGAAGTGACTCTATGAGTCCTTCTCTGTAAGTTCATCAGCTGTTTAAACTGTCAACTGTCTTTCAATGTAAAGTTAATCGTTATCCCAAAAAGCATCTGCCAGACTCCATTAACATTTTGCTCAATTTAACCATCATAAACATCTACTCCTTCTGAAAAGATTATGAATGATTTCTAAAGACTCATAAACAGACACTTCGCCTTTCAGTGAATATTCAGCATTAATTTGAACTTTAATTAACATGGAACTGGATTAGGACAGTAAATATATTACATATTTATTCTTTAAAAGTTAAAGTACTCAATGCAGATATACGTCCCCTGTTGATTGTTACTGTTATATATATCAATTTTTAACCATTTAGTTCAGGACTGCAATTACAGATTAATTTCTTTATGGATTAATCTGCTAATCTTAATCACGTTTATTTATTGTATCAAGGAGAAGGTCCACGAACAAAATTGCAGGGGTGGAAGTAACTAATTCAAATACTCAAATTACTTTAATTAAGTATTTTTTGTGGTACTTGTTTTATGGCAGTGATTGAACCTCATCTAACTTTGTTTTGTCTGGTGGAGACGTTTGTTGAATAAGGAAATAAAAACTTGCAGTGAGAGAAAATGACAAAAAAAGAAAGAAAGAAAATCAAAAAATTAAAAAGGAGGAAAAAAACATGTTTTGCATCTATCAATTATTAATGATTAATCAGTTGTTAGTGTTTCAACTATTGGTAAAGCAAAATGTTTGGAGAGGTGACGGTGACATCAACGATTAAAAGTAACTAATACTCCGAGTAGTTTTTGTGAGGAATACTTTTCCTATCACCGGCACTTTTACTTGTATTTGAGTAATATTTTAGCCGTGCCACAGTACTTGTACTTGAGTACAGATCTTCAGTACTCTTCCCACCATTTCAGAATAGTGATTTTAACTCAAAACATGACGCTGCTCTAAACCTAACCGAGCTGTTTTTGTTCCTAACCCGTCCCATCATAAAACAATCTTTAACCTTTAATTCTGAGGACTTGTTGAAAGATGAGGGAACAGTTACAGCTGTTGTCCCTCAACTCCATTTGATTCTGTTCAGGTCAGCTGTCTTTTGGATCGGGGGTGCTTGGATCTGTTTCAAACCAGTTCTGACTGGATCTGATTTGTTTGTTTGTTTTGTGGAAAAAATTCATTCATGCACACTGGTATTTGAGAAGCATTAAAGGTTTTCCACCACTTTGTTTCGGATCAGGTCTATTTTGTTGCTGGCTGTAGTTGGAATTCTGAATATTGTATAATTTCATGGTTTCAGACCAAAATAATTTAATTTCTAAAGAGGAGAAAAATAAAATATTTACAGCTGATGGCCATAAAATCTCTCCATGATAATTCAATCATCCATGAGACTCCTGTGTTTCATTGAGAAACAGTGAAGTTATAGTTTAAAAAAATGCAAATTACAGTGAGGATAAATACTTCCTTACCTTCAACTCCTTTTTGCGCTCACTTATACTCTCTGTTCTTTAAGTTTTGATCTCACCATTATCTCTTTTTCGCCCTCTCTTCTCTACATTTTCTTCTCCATCACTTTCCCTCCCTCTCTCCTCTTTTTGTCTCTCTTCTTTCAATTTCCCACACTCCTGTTCTCTCTGTCTGCTGGCAGCCATGTGCGATGCTTACTACGGCGTCATGCTGGGTCACCACGCCACACACACACACATGCACACACACACTCCCACGCGGCGTCAGTGCCTGTTATAGTGACAACGCCGCGGACAAAACCAACAACAGACAAATATATAAAAATGGGCTGAAATTCCGTTTAATTTTAGGAGATTTCCACATCAGCGCTGCTCTCATAAACCCGGTGTTTAGACATGCATGTAGGTTTAGGAAAACCAGGGGAGCCAGAAAGATAAATAGACTGAATTATAACAGAAAGTTTTGGAGCCACTCATCTCCAAATAGCACGGGTACTTTTGTCACGGGTTTAAAAATAGACGTCCGAGACCACAGAGAGCCTGAAGTCCCTAAAAATGTCCTCATCTGTTCTCACAGAGGCAGTCGTCTTTCATTTGGGTCTCGTTTTTCTCTTGTTTGCTCGGCCTTTCCCACGTTTTTTCGACATTTTAAACTGTTTCTCATCTTAAATGTTTTGAGCTGTTTGGAATATGACATTTAGATTATAGGAATAGTGATTAGTGGGAGAGAGGAAAACAAGGAAATACAGAATCTGAAACAGGCAAAACATTCTTAGTAAAACAAAAACAAATAAGGAAATATGAAAAAGATCATCTGAGCAGGAAAAAGAGGAACGGTAGAATGAATTTATGAAAAAGTGGGAAATGATTTCATAAAAAGGAAGGCAAAGATGAGATTATCTTTTCAAACTCTGATCTCAACTATTCATCATCGCACAAGAAATGCCTTTACTTTATTATTTTTCACTATGCAAGAAAAATCTTGGCCTAACCACTATGTGATTAAGTAAAACAAATAAGAGACTGACCAAAACCTCAGCCGAGCTTCAAACAAAATGTTTAAGGTCAACCCAAGAATGAGCCAGCATTTCAAATATTTTCTGACATTTACAGTACTTGCACCAACAAAGATTAACTTAATCTAAGATTAGTTCTGGTCAGAGTTCAGCAGACAAGGTTTAAAATGAGTTAATACAGATTTAAAATGAGGCAAAGCTCTGTTGCACAATTAAAAACTCAGTTTAATAAACCCAACTTTCAGCTGTCAGGACCGAGTATAAAAGAGGGTGCATTCTTTGCTGGCTTGATAAAAATATAACAAAACATTACATTTTTTGCTAGCTAACTAAAAAGTTAACAACACAATTTACAAGCTAGCTGAAAGGGTTAACAACATATTACAATCTTTGCTTACTAACTAAAGAGTTAACAAAATTTACATGGTTTACAAGCTAGCTAAAAAAGTTAACAAAATGTTATATTCTGTCTTGGCTTAAATAAGTCTTGATAAAAACTCAACATGTTATATCTTCTATCATTTGGCCATACAAAAAGTGTATAAAAAAATATCACATTTTTTGCTAGCTAACTAAAAATGTAAACAGTTTTACATGGTTTACAAGTTAGCTAAAAAAGTTAGCAAAATATTACAATCTTTGCTAGCTAGCTAAAAAGTTAACAAAAGGTTACATTGTTTGCTAGTTAAAAGCTAGCAAAGAAGCACTTCTCCTTTGAGAAAAACTTGTTGGCCAAATTAATGGAAAAATATGACCAAATGATAGATTTAAAAAACATGGACAAGTATGAAAATAGAGACTGTCTGGCAGCAACTACTGTATCAGACTGTTTCAATGGATCAACTGGACCGTAAGAAAGAAGAGACGCATCATTAAACTTAAATGGGTTGAGTCTGGCCTTTAACTTTCTATGAGGAACTTGATTATCTTCCTCAAACAACCTCAAAAAGGCAGAGATTTTAAAAGTTAAACCTTCTCCAGTGTAAGTTTAAGTCCAAAGTTTTATTTTTCACTTTTTTTTTTTGCTTTAAACATTCTGTTTTTCAGCCACATTTCTTGTTTTCCTACATGTATGTTATTCCACAGTTTCTCATTTTTTAAAAACTTTTTCATCTTTCTGTCATTCTTGTGTTTTTTATTCATCATAATCATGTCACACCTGTCAAAGTACAAAACTAATTTCAAACAAAGATATTAAACAATGCAAGAAAAAGTAGAAGAGTGAGCACTAACACAGTTTGAGACAAATGACTAGAATAGAATAGAAGTGAACTCTTTCTCTGGATTCCTGCTGACTCAGATACTGGCTCACTGATTGGCTGGTTTGACTGTTTCCACGGTGATAGATGGGTTCCACCAGTCAAGGTTAGTGGTCAGGCCTGCCCGGGATCTGAACCCGCAACCCACAAGCCCATCAAAGCCAAGGCCACCAAACCAGCAGACCTCAGAGGTTTAACACCCACACCTTGGCTCCCACTGAGGAGACAGGGAGGGAGGAGGAAAGAGGGAGGGAGGAGAAAGGAAGGAGGGAGGGAGGGACAGAGGGGGGAAGAAAGAAGAGAAAAGAGGGAGGTGAGAGGAGGACAGATAGGAGACAGAAA
>JAJHUR010102697.1:0-35757 GCA_027495735.1 Lutjanus campechanus
CCAAAAAGTAAAACTGAGTTAGTAACTGAATTACTCCACTATAAAAGTAACTAGTTACCAGGGAAAGTAACTATTGCGTTACTCTTTTTTTTTAGTTTAAAAATGTCAAAGAACTTGGATTTTTTTCTAAGCAGGGTTCATAAGCCAGTTGCATAGAGTAGAATTGCATAGACAGGTACTTACACAGAACATTTTGTAGTGACTCTTATGTTTGTTAATGGTTATAATTCACCAAATACCTTTGGGACATTAATAATAAGCTAAACACTGAATGTTATTATTAATTATACAACAGTTAGTTCCGACCGAGTAATTTGATTGGACAAGAGACGTTCCATGAGTGCTGATATAGAGCAACAACGCACTGGGACTGTTTACAGACAGTACTATCACTCAGCACTCCCTCTCGTGTGATATTGCTTAATTAGGAGTTACTGGTCTGCCCCTGGGTGAAGCTTGTGTGGTATCTATGACAACGGTTACCAAGGAGCCTGATATAGATCAGACAGTTTGTCATGTAGTGTCAGTTGATTGTGAATAAAATAATAAACGGCACGCCGTTGCGTTGTCCGAGAGAGAAGAGTGTTTCAGCGTTGAAAGCTTACTCTACCTTAGCCAATCATCATCTCTTATGCGGTTGTCCCGTCCCTTCCTCCTCCTGCACCGGGCTTCAATGAATAGCTTTAGTTCATAGCGCCACATTTAATTGTCGGTAACGGTGACAGCGTTGTAACGATGGAAATAGTAATTAGTTAGATTACCCGTTACTGAAAAAAAAATAACGCCGTTAGTAACGCCGTTTATCTTAACGCCGTTATTCCCATCACTGGCTCTGAGTACACAATATCAATCAGAATCAATCAGAACACCTTTGACTGTTTAGCGCGAGCCAGCGACATCTCTGCAACTGAGATAATCCGTCTAGAAGCAACAACAAAAAGCACATGGAATGACGTCACCGTGCATTCGTTCGTGGGGTGCGTTCTTTTGCTGTGTTAGCACACCCCGGGAGGAATCGATAAGGGAACCGAAATGGAGTTTTACCAGCGATTCCAAGGAATTGGTTAACTGCGGACCCGGTTCCAAATTAAAACCGGTTATCGATGCGCAGCCCTATCGGTCAGAGATTCAGATGCATTATGCTAGTAGCAGCTAATGTAGCCTCAAGCAGAGAAAATGTGTGGGCTGCTGAGGTCTGGTAAACTAACTTCTTTTTAACTCCAGAGCCCCACATTTTGTTCAGACATTTTCGAACTTGTAGTCTTCAGCCCCAACCAACACTGACTTAACCAAGCTCGCTTAACTGCTATCAGAACACAGAAAGAGGTGGGGCTCAGATTTCATGCAACAACAGGCTTTATACAAATTTAAGTAGTAAAAAGTGGAGTGGATAATTTCAAAACATCCTACACGAATGATGGTTTATTTAACTCAAATTTGCCATAAACTGAAGTGATATTTAGCAATACCTCTCAACTGCCTTCTCGTAAGTGTAAACTCTTTTCTTGTCTTCTGTCTTTTTTTCAAACTGAAGCATCTCATCCATCCCCTGCCTCATCACATTGGGCATTTCTGTCTGTGGGAAGAGAGACATAAACAATGAAGTGAGAAAGTCCAAAACTACTGATACATGCATTATGGTGAAAATAAAATACTGTTGAAGTACTGAATCTGTCGGAAAGAATCCTAAACAGTCCAGCAGTATGATGACATCCACCATCTCAGGATACAGAGCGCTGAACTGTGGAAAACACAAGGTGGACTAATATGATACCCAGGAAGAAAATAGAGCAAAATAATCTGTGTAGTGTGTGAACACAGTGAAAAGTTGCATGTCATGAATCTTACTTACCATTGCACCAATGTTACCACCTGTAGGAGAGTGAACACTCATATCAAATCTTTTTTGTTAGTGATTTACTTTCATTATATTATTATATTTTCATTATTGATTAAACTGCTTTTTTATGGATCGATTAGTCATGTAATCTATAAATTTGTCTAACCAACAGTCCCAACCCCAAAGATTTTCATTTTGCAACAATATAAAATGCAACTTTCTCATCACTAATTCATCAAATCACTTATTGTATGTGAATCGAGTGTATTATTTATATTTTGTTTAGTCTGCATACTGTGGGACTCACCCATACTGTGACCTATGATGGAGAATTTTGTCCACTGGAGGGCTGTGGGAGTTATTTGATAGAAAACAGAGGATTAAATTTAGTTTTCCGAGAAGCACCAGAGTCCTGAAGACATCTGACATCTTGCTACAAAGAATTAGATTAAAGGTCCTGTATCCTTTCGAACTCACACACCATCAACAACTCTGAGTAAATCCGCCACGTACACAGGAAAAGAGTAGAAAACTCCAGGTGGACGATGGGAGGACAAACCATGACCTGTCATGTCCACCGCCACATATCTGCACTCTGAGATGAAGCAGAGACAGAGAGAGAGATGTATGGAAAAAATCAAGTGATTAAAAATATTAATGAGTTAATATCTCAAAGTAATGAAAAAAATGATTGAAATAACGAGTTACCAACTAAAATTTGTGAGTTAGTATCTCAAAATGATGAGATTCTTTATTGAAATAAATTAGACATAAATTAAAGGAGAGAAACTGAAAGAAATATTCAGCCTTCAGTTTCAATAACGAATGAGAATTTGACAGTTCTCTCCCTAAACTGTGATTTTTGTGGGTTAGAGTTTTACTTTTGGACAGGAAGGAGACTTGTGGTAAAGTTTTACATGAATTCTCCAATTTACAACAATAACAATTACCTTTTGGTAGAAGAGGAATGAGGGTGTTGAATGAGCCACAGTTGTCAGCCCAGCCGTGCAGGCACAGGACAGGATGACCGTGATCAGGACCCCAGACTTTACCTCTGATCTCTCCCCATGGGACCGGTACAGAGAGCTCTGAAACTGGACACACAACACAGAGCAAAACAGCTTCAGAAAGCAGCTCAAAGACAAGGATCTGACAGATGTGCAGACTGTTAATAAACTACCTGCTGGTGTAGATGACATGTCAGAGTCTGTTGATCCTCAGTTTATGTCTCACTTGTGGCTGCATGAAACCTGATCTTAACAAAACCTTCAAACAAATCCTGAAATGTAGCAACAGAAGCATGCAGAACAACATCCGACCTTTCAACCACAAACATCAAGATTTTCTGCAGCTAACAATGTCATTGGATGCTCAGTGTGGCAAGTTGCAGTTATGGCCAATTATCATGCTGCAGGGGCGGATCTTAACTTTCAACAAGTCAGATGACAGCCTCTACTTTTCTGTGCTTCTGTTCCCTCAGTCGTGCCTGTCAGGTAGTCTCAAGAAAGGACAATGAAATCTGGGAAAACGTAAAATTTGCTAATACATAATACATGTAATAAAAGTCGTCAAAATCTAAAATTAATACTACCTATAATAAATAAAAGTATAAAAATGGGGTGTTATAATCATTTTTGTTTTAAAGCTATTTTTTATGAAAAGGTTGGCCATTTAAAGTGAATCCTAAATTTCTGTCAACTCAGTCAGATTTTTATAAAAACATGATTTATTTAGGCATAAAAAGGTTTAGCTATACTATAAGGACCCCTGTTTCACCTCCTCGTTTAAAGAAGGCGGGAATACTGCTCGCTTGAGCAGCAGCACTGGTAAACTTTCTATTTTTCAACAAATTAATTAAACAATATTGTTATCAGATGTGTCTCAACCATAACGTGCTCCTGCATGTATTTTCAGCAGGTTGGACTACTGTAGTAGAGTCTTCACAGGTCTTTGTAAAATCATCAGTCAGACAGCTGCAGCTCGTCCAGGTCGCTGCTGTCAGAGTCACTAACACCACCAAAGTGGAGCACATTACACTGGTCCTTAAACCATTGCACTAACCTCCTGTGTGTCAAAGCATAGATTTAAAAATCTTATTACTTGCCTCAAAAAGCACTAAATTGTCTTGGGCCTAAATACATGTCTGATTTACTTGTATGTTATAAAGCAACCAGACCCCTCAGGTCATCTGGGACTGACTTACTCAGTTTTCACAGGACCAAAATCAAGCAATGTGAAGCAGCATTTAGTTTCCATGTTCTCCACATGTGGAACAAGCTGCCTGAA
This sequence comes from Lutjanus campechanus, assembly GCA_027495735.1. Taxonomy (NCBI): domain Eukaryota; kingdom Metazoa; phylum Chordata; class Actinopteri; order Lutjaniformes; family Lutjanidae; genus Lutjanus; species Lutjanus campechanus. The sequence continues at coordinate 4,127 of JAJHUR010102697.1, forward strand.
TACCTGCTTTCCAGAGAAGTAGATACATAATTTCTTGTTAAAGTAATCTGTAATTGTTTATCTGCTTGTTTTTGTTTTTATAGTCATTTAAATGCCGTTTATTCAATCTTTTATGATTTTTTTTAAAACAATAAAACAATAGACATAAAACACATTAAAGCAACAAAAAGAAAGACAGGATTTATGGAGCTCCCAGGAATAGTCTGAAAATGCCAGTCAAATTATAGCAAACTGGGCGACTGTCCCTTCAATGGTATGAAGGAATCAAAAGGGGATAAAACATACAAAACACACAAACACAGACAAAGACACATGTGAGACGGTTGCCAGAATATCACTCAATACAGAATAAGGCAGGGTTTGCAGAGAATAAAGATACAACATAGCAGCAGGGCTCATAACTTGTACAGTTACGCCTCATCAAGTGAAGCCATAAATGGCTTCCACGCCTTCAGAAAATAATTTCATGAATTTCGTTTGCTAAAACAAATCAGTTCCATTTTAGCAGCAGAAAGCATGTCATCAAGCCACTTCTTGAAACATGGCGATGGTGGAGACTTCCAGTTAGCTGCAAGCATGCCTGTTTTTAGAGCCTCATTTTCATGGGAGGGAAGGAATGTTCTGTCTGATTTATTTATTTATTTTTAACTATTTCTCTGCTTGTTTTTGTTTTTTGTTTTTATTATCCCCACCAGAGGATCATGCCATTGCTTCTGTGTGCGCGTGCGTGAGAGTGTGCGTGATCGCTGGACCTGGCTGACTTCTCACTCGTCTTAAGCGGCTGCTAGGGGCCGCAAGTGATCAACAACTGCTGCAATCTTGTTTCAGCTAGAGACAACATGTGTGATGGTCATATTACTGTGGGTAAAACATTTCATTTCAAGTTGCATGTGACAGCTGTGGTGACATTGTAGTAGGTGCTTCACCATATGTTGCCTACTGCCTGCTGAGTGCACTCTTCTAGTTGTAGTTTAAATGCTTTGTTTTCTTATGTCTTCATTTTTAATGTATTTCTATGCCCCCGTAAAGCACTTTCAATATCATTGTGTGTGAATGGTGTTATATTAAAGGTGGGAAATGTTTTTCTGGAAAAAGATTGTTTATATCTGAACTCAACAGCCAAACACATCCTCCTTCAGTGCTCCTTAAGAAGATTTACCATCCCTTTCACTCCCCCTCCCCCTCGTCCTGTGCACGGGCACAAACACGACCTGTCGCTGATTGGCTGGAATAGCGTTGTGTAGCTCTGTTGGAGCCACTTTTTGTTTTCCATTTACGGAGCCAGTGTTGTGAAGAAACATCAAATCTGTTTTCAGTGCACACACAGAACTGGGAGCTAGAGGAGTGTGAGCAGATATTCACTTAATTTGATAAAAAGTGTATTTGATGAGTAGCAGACCCAACCTTTAATAAACTTGCCTTGAAGCAAGATATGTGCTGACACAACAAAGTCAACAAACCATAAGTTTTAAGATGAAGTTAAAGACAATTAAAAGTCAAGAATACTCCTAACTCAAGATTAAAGTCTGACACATTATTAAAGGTGAGCAAGTCTCACCCATTTGTATTCTGTTGCCACGTACACTTAATGCCCAAGAGGAAATATAATTTTGCTGTCAGTGTTTGTTAAACATGCCACTGAGGCTCATAATGTTACTACTTTTAATCTTTTACAAACTATCCATCTATCAAACAGCCAAATCTAATCCAGTATGACATAATCTGGACAAGAAGTAAGGAGGGATCAAACTGTATCAGATACCAATATCAGAGAGATCAATAATAAACCATCACTACGGGATGTGGTGTAATGTCCAAAGCAGACACTCTGTGGTAAGACTTGAAGCATACTGCAGATAAATATGAAGCTACACTGACACCTTATTATCTTAGCTTAGCATAAAAACTGAAAAAGCAGAAAACAACTAACCTTGCTCAGTCCAAAACTGTGCACAGCCAAGAAAAAACGCCCCCCTGTTAGAAACACAACTTGCATTTTCTTTAACAAATAAGCTCATGAACTTGCTGAAATGTGAATTTTGTTACTTTTGGACAGAGCCAGGCTAGTTTTATCCTGTACGAAGCTAACCGGCTGTTGGCTCACATTTAACAGACAGATATAGGAGTGGTATTGATTTTCTCTAATTATTCGCAAGAGTATTTCCCAAAATGCTGAACTATGCCTTTAGAAAAAAAAAAGACTGTCTTCAACAGATGATTTTCTCGAGTCATTGGTGAAGTGAGCAACTCGGCATTTAATGTGATAACAAAGAGTAACGTACTGGAGAGAAGCCAGACACAACCAAATGTTCATTAAATATTTTACAAATCTCATTTGGATCTTTTACCGCCCTCGACCAGATTTGAAGAAGGAAAGAAAGATGCAGAGTTGCATGTTGACTCTCTTCCTTGGAGATATCCTAAATGAACCACACACTTCATATATTCTTTTTATGTGGCTGTTTTATGAAAGCGAGTATATTTGCTGACCAGTGAATTAAATGTTTGTACAACGGTAAGAGCATGTCAGAAGTTTTGTTAAAGATCTCATAAAACACCATATTTCCCACAATGTTACATTACAAAGGAGCGCCATGTGAAGGACCTCCACTAACATCATCAAAAACAAACACTCCTTTATGTTACATCTGAGTCAAAGAGGCATTTAATAAAGAAAACACACATATCTCTAATGACGTGTTGTTGAGAGCATCATCTAAAAACTAAACTGATGATGAGACAGGATGCATCAGGATCTGGTTGCACACCATCTCTGCTCTACCATTTCCCGAAGGACACATTGAAATTAGACCTTTTCCCTCCTCCTCCATGTACTTTGGGAGTAGGTGAAGTTGTAATTGAAATTCCTCCTCTGCTTCTACCTTGAAATGAGTATTTAACTTCCTTGAAATGTATTAATTCTCGGAAAACTGTGAATCTGCAGTGGTGAAGTCACTTGGTGCACTTGGTGGGTATAATGAAAAAATAGGACCAACAATTTAAAAAAGAAAAGTAGATCATGCTGTTTTCATCCACATTTCCACATTTCTCTCTGTAACTGACAGGAATACACTTATGAGAGGATGACCTTATTCCTCACTTGATTTAAGACCTCAGTAAACAGTTTCCTAATGAGTTTATGCTTTCAATCATTTCTATACAGCATGATGTTCATTTAGTAAATCATGGTCCCGATTAGATTAAAATTGATGATAAAGCAGGGTATACTTAAGAGCGGGGCTATCTTGTATGTGACAAGTTGCCACCACAGCGTACCCTGGGGTTTAATAACCAGTCAGATCCAGTGAGGAAAAGGTCGTAGCAATGCATATCCTCCCCAGTTCATACAGATATGATCACCTCTGCTTCCAAAAAACCAAGATGACGACAGCCATGATGCCAAACTTGAGGCTTCAAAGTTGTGATCCACAAACTAATGGGTGACGTCACAATAGGTTCGCACTTGCTCCAGACTGAGCTCATCTATTGTCCCGTCCCACCGACTTGTGTCAGCAGGAATTATATCAATACATGCCAAGTTGACTTGAAAGACGGCCCTTTCCTCCCATGAAAAAGACAAATTTTCACTGTACTTGAAGCCACGTTCATGTGCATGTGTGCACCATCTGAACTGTGGTGTGACAGTGTGCATACACAAGTGAACAGCATGCTACGGCTGGAGGCATTTTATGTTTTTTTTGTTTGTTTTTTTCGGTTGTTTTCCTGTGAAACTCCAGCAGTGTTTAGTGGACTCAAAAACTAAGCTCGGCCTTCAATCAGCATGAGGGTGAGTAGATAATGACTGAATTTTAATTTTTAGGTGAACTATCCCTTTAAGGATAAAGGGTGATGACACGTCAACCATTTAATACGTCAACACTTTTGTTAATATATACACAGTTTGTTCAACAACAACAGTACAACATGACTTCAGTGTGACAGTGTCAGTGTTAGAGTGTCTGTAGCTTATAACTTGTGCTTTCGTCTGATTGGCTGTGACAGTGCTTTGGTTTGCAGGGAGTCAGACACAAACGGAGCGACGAGTTCAGGCTTATTCAGATGAACATGATGATCACCTCGTACTGTCACCACCCTGTGCTGAAAGAAACATTAGCAGACAGGGATATTAACTGCCGATATGCAACTGCAAACATTGAAAACTTTTTGTATTTTCATTCTGTCTCAGTTACAAACTCACATTTCTGTCCCGCAAACATTGGAGAAGTGTTGAGGTAAATTTATTCTTGGTAGTTGGTTCATCAAAGCCGTTATCTGCTCTGGATAAAAAGAAATTTTGAACATATTTAGTTCAATATGAGAAAAAAAGACATGCTCAAAGCATAATCTGTGTTCCACCGACAAAGATTAATTTTTAAACCTGATCTTATCATGGTTTGACTTTAAATTATGTTGCACCAACTAGCTACAACTAGTTTAAAATGAAGAAAGATTAAATGTAAATCTCTTTTTAAACCTCTGTTTAGTTTTCACTCTATCCTGCATTCAATTTAACTTAATTCTGTTGCACCAAAACTTTAAACTCCAGTTTCTTGTGACTTACATGCATTAAAAAAGAAGTGGGGTGAGGATATCGCTTGACATAGTTTGTTTACTGTATTGTGTGTCAGCTGTTATTAATGTGTCTGTCCGGTGTCACATTGCCATAACACTGTAATGCAAACATCAGTTTCAGTGAAGTGATCGATATCTTACAGAACAACTAGAACAGAGGCTTGAATCCTCGACTGCATCTCCAGACTCTGCTCCAAACTGATGCGTGCTATGTCCTTCTGAAAACATAAAATAAAACACACGTGTCATGTGCTGTACGAGCTGAACCTCTGGTGGAAAAGTTAACAGAGAGGAGGTGGTGAATGTTGGGGAAGTTTCAGGAGGTTAAAAGTGACTTACAAAATTAACTCTCAGGTCCCTGGAGAACACAAACCCTGGAGAAGAGAAACACATTCAGCTGCCAGCAGATGAGTGGAAGCAGGTTGAGATTATTTCTCTCTGAGAGGATAAGAGATAAAGACGCACCTCCTTCAACTTGAACTAGACCTCGCTCTAAAAGGATGCTCACAGACTGTTTAGACAGAGTCGGGTTTGCAGCCAACAGCCTGAAAGGAATAAAACACTTTAACCAACAGCTGAACTGACTATAATTAATAAAAGATTTCATTTATGAATGACTAACAACTTAAGTGGTATAATACCTCTCAGCTGCCCTCTCATAAGTGTAAACTCTCTTCTCCTTTCTCGTATTGTCAAACTGAAGCATCTCCTCCAGCCCCTGCCTCATCACTTTGGATATTTCTGTCTGCAGGAAAAGAGAAAGAAATGATGAGGTGACAAAGTCAAAAACTACAGAGGAGCTTATGAGGAAAAAAAGAAAGGATGAAAATAAAAATACTAATACTGTGAGAATCATTTTCACAGCGTGAATGAAGATTATTTAATGAACATTAAGCTGAAGTTCTTTCCCTTAAAGCCTACAGGTGAAAAAAACAGCACATATATTATAACGAGTACAGTAAATGTACAATTAAAATATATTATGTGCTAACAGATTATAACTGCTCTGACTGATGGTGTCCTGCCATCAACAACGGGTTTCAATTGAATACTCTGTTGCTATAGTAACCACTACTGGCACAGTACCACAGCAATTTAACAAACATTTTTTACATCTACTATTTTGTCTGATCAGTAACAAATGTCCTTGATGGAGCATTGTCTGTATATTACATTATATTTTATTACAGTTGTGCTTTGTGCTTTGAGTTGTGATTTTGTAGAATTTTGTTTTCCAATTATTTGTTTATTTATTACTGCTAACCAGGCTAGCCACTGTGCTAGCTATCTGGAGCTAATGTGATACTTATTTAACACTCAAGGTGACTGTAAATAATAAATGAAGTAATTTATTCATTTGCACAATTTGGTAAGATTGAGTTTTTTGCACAACATAAATGCAAGTGTTAATGTGCTACCAACCTCAGATAAATGTAGAGTAAAAAGTACAATATTTGTGTAAAGTAGTACAAAATTGTACTTAAGTGCATTATTTGAATAAATGTACTTAGTTGCTTTTCACCAGTTTGTTGATTGACCAATTGATTTCAACCATAGAAATGGAGGTAAATCAATTGAATTTCGTCTATTTTACCTATAATTAGAACCAAATTACAAAGCTCTTCCCAGTAAACATCCCAGAACAAAATAGCTAAAAATCTCATACTATCTATGTAATAAGGGATTACCTTTCAGTACAAGAGGTTTGAGGAAAAACAGAAAACCTCAGCAGATACATTATAATGAATACAGTAATGAGCTACCACAAAGGTGTTGCGCCCTATTTTTTGGGGGAAGTTGGAAAATTGAGAAACTGGAAGGAGTTTATTTTAGGATAAGTAGATTAAACATATTTATTTCTACTACTTACAGCCAACACAATAAATAAATACATAAACAAACAAACAAACAAACAAACAAACAAACAAACATTATGTTTTGGTTTCTGGTCAGAGTTTTGTGGTCCTGTATTTTAACCAACACAAACTATTAAAGCTCTAGTAACAGTTAACAGTAACAGTAATGTGGTGTGTCAAAATAGTTCGTACTGAATCTGTAGGTGGGAACCCGAATGCGTCCAGAAGTACGAGAGCATCCACCATCTCAGGATACAGAGCAGCGAACTGTGGGAAACACAGACCAAACACAACCATATGATGATACCACATATGAAAACACAGAAAATAGGTTTCTGTACACTGTGGAGGAAACAGATGAAACATGTCTGATGAGTCTGATGAGACACTGACACTTACCATACCAGCGATGTCACCACCTGTAAATAAAAGGTGATTTTCCCATTTTAAATGACTGTGTACAGCAGCAATGTACAACACGGATTAAGATAAACCGTGACGTGAAGCCGCACTCACCCATACTGTGGCCTATGATAGAGAATTCCTTCAGCTGCAGAGCTGTGGGAGTTAATTTCACAGATCATCAACCAGGCAGGTTCAGTATCTCATCACACAACACTCAGTGAGACAGTTTTTAGTTGCCAAAAGTCCAACTGTAGTTTAATCAGAGGCATAAATAGGAACATGAAATCTTGGAGAGTTTGGCCAAAAATCTTTCTGCAACTTCTTGAACTTACACACCATCAACAACTCTGCATACATCTGCCACATACTCAGGAAGAGTGTAGAAAACTCCAGGAGGACGATGTGATGAGAGACCGTGACCTGCCAGGTCCACCGCCACATATCTGCACTCTGAGACGAGGGGCAGAGGACAGGAAGATACTGACACAGCACACTCAGAACCTGACACCTGATCCCAAACACACACATTACATTTGTAACAATTTAAGTAATGGGTCCATATTTTCTTAATGATTTTGATTTGATTTGACTGATTATATAAAATGGAGAGAAAGTTCTGAGATAATAATTTGAGTTGATTAGTTCAGCTGAGTTTATAACTTGCAAAAAAATCCTGCTCCATTTAAGCCAACATTAATACAAATCATTCTTTTATTATTGGAGACTTTGTTATCTGCACTGACTGAAGGTGTTCTGCCACCAGCACTTGATTTCACTTCAATATTCTGTTGCCATAGCAACCACTACTGGCACAGTTCCATAGCAGTTTAACTGACGTCGTTACATCCACATTTTAATTGTTTTGTGTATTTTAGCAATATCTCACTAGAGGTTGTGCTGTCGTACTGAATATCAGCACGGCTGTGGTGCAGTCATAGCCTGATGTCATTAGTTAACATAATAAGTGACATCAGATTATGATTTCTTTGTCTGTTTGGTTCTGCCCAACACAAATACTTCTGACTGAGTCTGGACTGTTGCCAAGCAGTACATAAACACGGCTTACTACTTTTTATTACATGGCTTTGTTAAATGCTCAGTTCTGATTGGCCAGTTACAACACTCTACAGTTTGTTGTTTCTGTATAGCAGACTGTTGCTATGAAGAGCAGGCCATTGCTATCATGCAGTTTTAATTATAGACCCTGGAGGAGTAATACAATTATTTTTAAATCCATAAAATAATCTTAAAATTAATATTTTGTGGCATATGATTGCATTTTTTTTTTATAGATACCATGTACACTTCACGTCGGGATCCTGCATGACCCTGTCAGGGGGATATATTTCCCAATAATGTCTTGCTCACTGTACATTATCAATTAGATGTAGGTCTACTCTTTGTTGTCTGGATGGATCAATGAAACTACCTTAAGACTGTATCCCGGGCAGTCTTGTTAACGGACTGAATGTCCATGTTGTTCAGGAAGTGATGGTATAAATGATCTGTATAAGTCATGTACGTATTTATGCAAATTACCTGTTTATAAATACCAATGCAAACACCTGTGCACAGCAGTGAGTGTATTTTCTCTGATTAATAGGTCAAAAGCTGTTTAAACTGTTGTGTTTGTATCTATTTGAGGGAATGTCTCTTGACCAATCAAGTTACTTGGTCGGAAGTGTTGTTTCAGTAAGGGATAATGTACAGTGAGCAGGTCCTGACAGGATGATGCAGCACACTGACGTGAAGTGGAGGGATCTTGAATCATCTTGAATCATCCTTGAACCATATAAGTAAATGGTTGCTTACAAAAATATTTGGCACACATTTAAGTGACACAAAACAGTTTTTGTGATTTAACAATAATTTTATTGTGTTTCCAGAGTCTGTCATCAGAGCCGTGTCCATAGCAACGGTGTGTTCTTCATAACAACGGTCTGCTACACAGAAATAACAGACCTTAGAATGCTGTAATTGACCAATCAGAATTGAGTATTTAACAAAGGCATATAACAATGCCGTGTAATAATGGAAAATGAACAACACAATTTCCTAGTGCCAAAATGAACATGTATAAATAAACTGTTTGGACAGGAGTCTAAAACTCAAAAATGCCAAATTCACAATGAAACGGGTGTTTCTTATCTTCCCTTTAACAAATAACTGAAATGATACGTAATCCAAATTATTTGGTAATTATTTTTCTATATCTGGTAGTTTTTATTGGTGGAAATACTAAAAGTCTCCATTTTAACTATAACTATAAACTATATAATGGTATAATTACCAGATTAAAAAGATCTTACCAAGAAACAGCCCAGAAAATAATTAGACAACTAAAATAAAGGGTTTGTTTTGTTTACTTAAAGTCTCATTTCCTACAAGCCAATAATAGATTACCTTTTGGTAGAAGAGGAATAAGGGTGTTGAATGAACCACAATTGTCAGCCCAGCCGTGCAGGCACAGGACAGGACGACCATGGTCAGGACCCCAGACTTTACCTCTGATCTCTCCCCATGGGACCGGTACAGAGAGCTCTGAAACTGGACACACGGCACAACCTTTTATTTGAAGCATGAGAACAATGACACAGTCACTGTGCAAATTATATTTACATAAAACTCTAACGGTGAAACATGCAGCTCACACAAAAATAATTGACAGATTAATAAAAAACACAAATGCACAACCGCAAAAACTTTCATTAATTATTGCAGACCTTCATAGACCTGGCTTCCACCTTCAATAACAGACATTTACAAACTAAAAAGTGCTATTTGGATGCCAAAAGACGACACATATGACTAGTAAACAAGTTCATGTCAGTGATTTTGACTGTAGATCTCTGACAGCAGGCAACTTGTTTAAACTCCAACTCTCTTACCTCGTCCAGCCATTGTAGTTGATGTTGCTCTGTGTCAAACGCTCCGTGCAGTGTCCTCGCACCTCCTGTGTGCCCAGTTCATGAACCTTCATAAGACTTTACTTCCGGGCTCTCTGGTGGCTGCAGCTGAGACACTTCACCGGATAAAGCAGCATGGACTTCAACAGCGCTGTCGATTCCCTCAGTTTTGCCTTTCAGGCAGCGCTTCTATATATGTCGCAGTTGTATTTACTCAGTGTTTTGAATATGGCTTTAGCTATTATCCACTGTATTATGTAATAATAACCCTGAAACCCGCTGTGGTGGAATGTAATCAGGTATATTTACTCAAGTAACCAACTGTTCTTTTACCCCACCACATTTGTCTGACAGTCAGACTACCTGACAGATGACCCTTTCAATCCAGCCAAAAAACCATCTCCAAATTTGGTGATTTGTTTTTAATAAAATAAAGGATCAAGCGTCCCTTTATATATCTGTATGATATATTTTGTTTTGCGAGCTTAAATTACATCTATTTTTCACATTATGCCGTTTACAAGTGCAAATACAATCCCCAAATTTCACAACAGTTATTTTAGATGAATTAAAAGGATAATTAGATCAAGTTGTTGGTTTGAAATTGTAAAATTGTGAATCTGTGTGGTATTTCCAAATGAAATGATGCAGGACCCTGATGCGAAGCAGAGGGATCTTGAATCATCCTGAAGGGGTTTATTTCACAATAATCACATGCTCACTGTACATTATCCGTCTGTAAATACATCACAACTTTCTGCATGATGGTGCCCCTAACCCTCAGACAGGGTGAGTCTGCCACTGATGATAATCTAAAAATCAAAGATTAAATTATAGCTAAAGATTTAAGGATAGTTTCATAGATTTACAACAGATAATCCTCGAAAATAAAAGCCTTTCTTAAAATATTCAGTGTAAATGCTGTGAACATGCTGTTTACAAAATATTGTGCTCCAGTACCTGAGTGCAGACTCATCCTCTGCTTTCACTGCAGCACTCAGGTACAAGGAACCGTTCTTCTCACAGCTCACTAACTTTTGAGATTAAACATGAGGACGCACTTCAGAGAAGGTGTGTAACTGCTAAAATATTAACAACAGGCAGCAGACATCTAAGACACCTGATGAGCCACAGTGCATCTCAAACATTCCTCAAAGACAGCAGGTACAAGGTGAGATAACTACTGCCTGTGAATACACCTGTAGGGCAGCAGGGAGGCAGCGAGCCAAGAACAAGAGTTGAGCAGCCTGAAGAAAACCAGACAACTGAGAGGAGTTGTACGGGAGCACGCTGTCCTGATGCAGACTTCAGCCTATCAGCAGTTCAAAGCTTTTGGTTGCCAGATGTTCACCATGTATTCGTCATAGTCTGGTTTGATTCCAAATAAAACACTGAACCAAAAATTTTAACCAAGAGTGCTGCTTGAATACCACCAAATTGGAAATTGAATGACACCTCTTCACTGGATCAAAAAGCAAAAGATAAAAACTGAGGCAAAACCACAATTTGGGTGCCTTTTGCTGATCATCTTCTGACTCAACACTCCCCCGACATTATTTTAAAGACCATCTGGAGTTAAAGAAAAACAGCTTGGTGTGAAACATGGCTTACATTGCTCACAATGCCACTGTCACTCAAATAAACAAAAATATGTGTTAAATAACTCAAGATTCCACCAAATGTAACATGAGTTAATAGTCAGAGAGCTGGTTGAGGTTTATGCATTAAGGTGAGTGTAAACAGTACAGTATAAATACAGGAACAGTTGTTCTACAGCTGTTAAAAAGTTGTTAAAATTTAAGGTTTCATATGACTTCAGACAAAATAGAAGTTTTTTTGTGTTTGCTATAACTTAGAGGCCTGATTATCAGTTGGACTGGCTGACTGTGACAACACTTTGGTCTGCAGGAAGTCAGACACAAGTGGAGCAACGACTTCAGGTTTGTTCAGATGGACGTGATGATCGCCAGGTACTGTCATCACCGTGTGCTGAAACAAAGAGAGAAAGACAATCAGACGAGTGTGAGTGATTAAAGTCTAACATTTTAACCTAGAACAACATTACAACTCACTTGGAGTTGCATTTCTGATCACCTGATGAATGTAAGTCAAACATTCACTCTTTTTTAAGCTCTGTTTTTGGTCTCCACCAACTCCTGAGGGAAATATCGGGTTCTTTAGCTGCTAAATGTTCCACTGAGTTTATCAACTAGTTGCAGATTGTGTTTGTCTTCTGGTTGGTGCTGAGCAAACAGTGTACAGCTTTTTGTTGTTGAGAACAGCTGTCTGCTGCAGCCAAAAATGATGCTACTGTATGAGAGCGACAAGAGGGAACCAAAGCAGTAAAGTTGCAACAGCTAACAATGAGCCTCATGCAAGAACATTTTCATATTCTTATTTCATCAACTTGGTGGGATGGTATGAGTGTGCTACGTCAGATTCAGCAAACACTCCTAATTTCAGATAATTGTGTAAATGATACACCTGTGTGTATCTGAGCTCACGTCCATGGCTCAATGTTAGTTTTTTTCCCCACCAGTCAGGCTAGTCGGTCAGAAATCTTCTTGCCTGAAGTCCATTTTTACTGGCTCCTGTACAAATTGTTTTATTTATTAGCAGTTATCAAATAACAACAAAGACGATAGTTGTGTGTCATGTTTAACCTACGGCTGCAATGTCAGAAAGTAGTGTAAAATGTCAGTCATTTTCAAAGTTCAAGGTGATGTCTTTAAATGTCTTGTTTTGTCAGTCTAAAATCCAAAGATCAGTTTAATATGATAATAAACAAAAAAGTAGGGAATCTTCATATTCAAGAGGCTGGAAACAGCACTTTTTGCCATTGTACATAAAAAAATACTAATGGTTAATCAATTATCAAAACAATTTAATTATATTTTACTACTTGCCTGGTTGGGTAAGAGAGCTGCCAGACTTACTTGCTGACTTGCCTTGAGCAAGCAAGCAATCCTTATTGTTGAGCCGTGACGTGAGCAATGTAAATTAGCACAATTAACAACCCAATAATACCATATAAGGCTTTGCATTTTGCCCCATGTGTCAGGAAATGTTCATTCATGAAAATGGTACACAGCAGTAAAAAGAACAACCCAGTTGTACAGTGAGAAAATTGATCAATGCAGCAATTTCTCCGTTTGTATGTGAGGTTCCTGCATGAGGCCCAATGAGCTGAAACTCACTGTAAAGCTCTGTAAAGCTGAGAGGAGCTGCAGATTCAGGTGATAATTCTCTGTAGGTTCATAACTACGAGTGACACCTGCCACACTGTCACTTGATACATTATTATTATAGAAATACTCTAACATTTGTTGCACAGTCATCCAAAGTCTGACATCCACTAAATCTCACCAACTAACTTGGAAAGAAACCATCAGTGGAGACATTATTTGATGCACATCCTCTGTTTTCTCTCTCATCAGCAGGACTTGACCAAGTTCCTGTATGTAGGTCAGTGTTGAGGTTCACAGCTCTAAAGATTCAGCTGCCTGTAAGACACTGAGCTCATACTATGCTGCTACTTTTGCATCTATGCAGTTCTCTGTCTGTCTGTCTACTAGGCACAATTACACACAGGCTTAACACCTAAAAATAAACCTGTAGATGCAAGCATACCTATTTTCCACAAATAGACAGTAAAAATACACTCACATTGCTGTCCCTATAGGCCTGGAGAAGTGCTGATACAAATTTCTTTTGATCTGGTTCAGCAAGTATTTTCTCAATGCCATCTTCTGCTCTGGAAAGACAAAAAGCAAGATTGTATGTGTGTTTAGTAAGGTGCAACTTACTGGTATTGTACCAAGAAAATGTGAGGTGAAGAAATATCTTACAGAACAACTAGAACAGAGGCATTTATCCTCGACTGCATCACCAGACTCTGCTCCAAACTGATGCGCACTATGTTTTTCTGAAAACCAAAAGAAGACATACTGTATGTGCATTTTTTGGGCTGCATACGACAAAACCTTTGGGAGAAATAAAATGCAAAGTGATGAGTTGGTGCAGTTCAGCACTAACTTACCAGATTAATACGGAAGTCTCTAGAGAACACCACTCCTGCAGGAGAAAAATACATTATATTTTCAGGATAAGAGTAAACACAGAGTGAGATTATTCAGAGTATGAACTCTTTTTTTTTCTACCAGGAGCACCCATAACAAACATAAAAACAGAGAGGAGGCAGATAAAGTCGTACCTCCTTCAACTTGAACTAGACCTCGCTCTAAAAGGATGCGCACAGACTGCTCAGACAGAGTCGGGTTTGCAGCCATAAGCCTGAAAAAAATAAAAGGCTTTTTGTAGACAACAGTCATACAAACAATGTTACTGGACGAGTGAATGTTCAGTAGTTTTTTTAAAACACCATAAATAGAAAGCTGTAACACCTCTCTACTGCGTTTTCATAAGAGTACACTCTCATCTTCTTCTCTTCTGTCTTTTTTTCATACCGAAGCATCTCATCAAACCCCTGCCTTATCACTTTAGGCACTTCTTTCTGCAAGACAACAGACACAAATGACGAGACAAGCAGTTCAGAACTACATATAAGAGTGTACAGCACAGCTCTTCGTTAATTATAATGCAATAAAATGACGTGCATTAACAGTGATCCAAAAGAAAAAACTGTCAGACTCAACTGCATTAGTGACTACAACATTTCCTTGAGGTGAAACCTTTCACAACGTCAAACAACCTACAAATATATTTTTATTAATTTACTCAAACTCTAGGATTTCTCAGACATTGTCATGAAGTCATACAGCCTATTAGTCCCCCCCAGGATTCTGCAGGCTTTTTTGGGATTGCTGCAGCTTCACATCACCTTTTCTAAAAAATTCTGATGAATGTTGCAACGTTTTGGTGGTGTTTTTGCATAAAAGGCTTTTGTAGAATTCATTTCAAAATCAAAAGCAACCTGTTCCGGTGAGAATTATAACTGCACTGCAAGCTAAGGTGATTCTTCAAATTTTAAGAAAAAAAAAAGTTGTAGTGATTGGACAAAATCTGAATTCAGTGGGGTTGGTTGAATTTGAATTAATTGTTGCTGTCCTGGAGGGACCAGTCAGTGTAAACCAATGGTCTCAAAACAAATGACTTGAGGGTCGGTAGAGACTCCCCAGGGGGAGCTCCTACAACACTCTCAATTTTAACTCTGAGCGCTGAGCAACTTGTCTTTCCTTATCCTTCATACCTGCTGCTCTGCATGTTTAGCAGTGCAGGGTTTCTGCGGCTTTCACTAAGTTAAATTTGAGAATTTTCAAGGCTTGGGAATGCCTCAGGGTGCCCCAGGAGGAGCTGGAAGACTGGAAGAATATGCTGGGAAAAGAGACTAGACTATCTTGCTTAGCCGGCAGAAAATGGATGGATGGATTCAAGGACTTTTTAAAGAGCTTTTGCCACCACATAAAACACAATTTAATACCAGTTTCATGATCATACAAAGCATGATGGCAAAGCATTATTTGACGATACGACCAAGCAATAACAATATGACAATAATTCCTAATGATATAATTAATTCGACCTGAATGTGTAGCATAAAATGTAAATATGGATTAACTAATAAAATGATTAAAGCTGCAGTGGGCAGCTCATTTTTGGCATCACAAGGGAAAGATTCCATAACAACCTTTAAGCATAATGTAATTCAAGTGGCCTGAGAGAAAAATTCAGGCTTTAGAAAATCTAGCCCTTGATGGGAGATTTTGGCCAATCACAGGTCAGCAAGACAGTTGATTGTTGACTCATATTTCCAAAATGTGAGTGTTTGACGACCTGGGTACCAACAATCAGATATCTTCCTCCAGAGTCAATTACGGCAGCTTTAATTAATTTAAGCTACTGCTAAAATCCACATTTGCCAACTTTATGACACATTTTATAACTAGTGTTGTCACCTACAGAAAAAGACTTAAATCTAAATCCAGTGATTTTTAAGACTTTTCAAGAACTGCAGATTCTACATTCCTGGAGAATGGCAGGTTTCTTCTTGCTGACGAGACACTATTAAAAGTGTCAGTGCTCTTAGTCAACCTTTATTTGGGCCAAGAGACTTTTTTTGTGACTGGTAGTTGTACAGATTTTTTGACAACAGTTTCATATTAAAATGTGAAATACAAAGTCAAAATTGCTTGAAAAGTACACGATTTCTTTGATAGTGAAAGAAAAATCAAATGTAACAATAAATCCATTGCTGAGTGTATCTTAAATTCCCAGCTAGGGATGAGCACTGCAAATTAGCTTAGGCTATAAATGCTGTGGTGAGTGGCACTGATTTATGCTTCATACCTTTCCCTATGCAAATAAACATTAAATAACACAAACAAGAAATTGTAGCTCTGCATCCAGTGTAGTCTGGGGTGTAAAACTGTTGAATTACCAGATCTGTAGGTAAGAATCCATAAGAGTCCAGCAGTACGACAGCATCCACCATCTCAGGATACAGTGCACTGAACTGTGTAGAACACAATATGGGCTAAATACCACAGGGTATGGCTGCACAGTCTGTGCAGAGTCAGTGTATGTATTGTGTGAAAATAGTAACAGGATGAAACAGCTATCATGACACTGTCGCTTACCAGTCCAGCAATGTTACCACCTGAAATAAAATAAACGGAAAAGGTATATATAAATAAAACAGGCATCTCACAGACATTTAAAATTGCTTTAACTGTGCTGTAAGGCTGCACTCACCCATACTGTGGCCTATGATGGAGAATTTATTCCACTGCAGAGCTGTGGGAGTTAATTTCACAGATCATCAACCAGGTTCAGTATCTCATCACAGATATGGAGACTGTTTTTAGCTGAAACGACAACATCACTACTGTGGTTTAACTGCAGGACAGATGCACTGCAGCTGGGTAATACAGTTAAAATAAATCACTAATCATAGGTTTATTCTATAATAATATACAGTATATTGTGTGTAGTCTGTAATGGCAAATGTGCAAAATCACATACAATCTTTGATTTAACAAAACAAAATGTAACATAAAACAGGAGCTTTAGACTGCAGTCTTCTTCAAAGGGTAGAGTTTTCTAGTTGTCATGGAGATAACTCAGTGGCTATCATCATTAGAGCAATACATTGGTATTAACTGCCCAATATTGGCCAATCACAGCTATACTGGCCTGTATCAGTGTTGGCATATATGTTGTCCCATATGTGGCTGTATGAAAACTTTGATCTGAAAACAGATCACAGTGCAGACTGTTTTCTTTACTGGCAGCATTCTCTGCATATTTGATCCTAATTTAATTTATAATTATTTCTAATTATTAAAAATAATTGTGAAAGTTTACTGTTTCAGTGCCCTGACATGGGTATTATTTGGACAATAACATTTATTGTTAAACTGTAAACTATCCTGCCTTCATTACATATCTTTATCACAAGTATTAACCACTTTTGAGGGACCACTGCAAAAATCTGTGTGTATATTATATTATTATATATTTTATTATATATCAATACTCCCTAATACTGGCATCAGCGTCAGCCCTAAAAATCCAGTATCAATACGTTAAAAATGTTAGTTAATTATCAAAATTTGCTCTGAATGATTAATTTGCACAACAGAAGTTTGTAGAATGAACACATGATCACCCAGTGCCAATACACCCTATATCAAAGCAGAGATCTGAGCAAACACAGAGGTTTTATTTGAATTTATGGCCATAAATTTGTCCTGCAACCTCTTGAACTCACATACCATCAATGATTCTGTGCACATCCATCACGTATGAAGGAAAAGAGTAGAAAACTCCAGGAGGACGATGTGACGACAGACCGTGACCTGTCAGGTCCACTGCCACATATCTGCACTCTGAGAGGAGGAACAAAGAGGGATTGAGTCTCATCAAATGACTGTCAAATTAATTACTTACTGAAGAAATTACTGACACTAGTTTGAGTGTAAGCTGGGACTTAAAGAACACTGCTGGCTTGAACTGGTAAGAAGAAGGTGAGGGGGCATAAACAGGAAACGTGGCAAAGGAATTAAGGATGCAACAAAGTGATAATTGGTCTCATTAGTATGAAAGGGATTTAAAAGTTGAATAATACTCAAATTGTATGAAAAATATGGAATATTTTAAGGTTTGAATCGGCAAGTGAAAGTACAAATGAGCATATATGAGTTGAAAAAGTATAGGAAGAATTATTAAATAGTTGGAAAAATGGAAAAGGGATGAAAGATGTAAAATACAGTGCAAGCTCGGAGATAAACGGAAATGCTTGACTAATGGCTGGGTGCTAAACTGCAGAGCTGAAAATTGAAAAATACCAATTCTGGAGGAGTAAAGGGGAATATTTTATTTTTTATTGAAAAGATGACTCTTAACTGAGTTGCTGACTTTAATTTGTCTGGAGAACCAGTGGAAGAAACAATAGCTGGGAGTTAAACTGAATTGCTGGATTTAATTTCAATGTAAAGAGGTGGAAGGTGTTATGGATTTTATTCCAATACCCATATATCCGAAGGAAGAAGTATTCAGGAGTCCAATATGTCTTACATTGAAACTGGTTTAATAATACTTGTACAAGGAGAATGAAGGAATCACCAGTACACAGCTGGCATTGATGTTCCCTTCAATTCTGGCGTTTCTGTCCTCCGGGATAATCTTTAAGCATTCACAGAAAATGTCATGATGAACCTATGCCCAAATAAGGTCAGACCCAACACATTAAGTTAGCTTATTGGTCTGAATATGCAAACACAGGAATTATGAAAACAGAAAGTCTGAGACTACTGTTCAGCACCTCTGGCTCTACAGCTCAGGGTCAGTGTTAACCAAAACAGATTACAGTTTACGTCTTCTCCGGTCAGAGAGACAAGACAAACACCTCTTCGACGTCAGCTACCATAGCGATACTATCAGGTTGTTCACTTGTTTATCTGAAAGGAGAAGACAGCTGCATCCACTGTCCTAGAGGAGAGACAGTATGTCTGTCAAAGGTTAAAACGGGTATCTTAATGGTATGGCTCAAAGGCCTTAGCATAACCACTAGAGAATGGAAAATTCCCTAACAGAAGGGGTATGAATAGTTGAATGAATAGTTGGAGAGACTAATTACTATGAACAGGACTGAAAAGTTGAATAAATCTTAGCTTCCAGTGTTCACACCAACAACATGTAAGTAGGCCAGAAAAACGGTTTAAAAAATTTCTGTCCTTGTGGATGGGAGACAGCTGCCCTAACAGCTGAGCTACAGCACCTGCAAGGAAACCTGCACTGGACACACTTTCCTGAGGCAATGTCTAATTAGCCAAACACATGTGTGGCAGCAGGAGTATCTGAACATGTTGATATATCCCACATGTAGATGTAAATCAAAGGAGAGAAACTGAAGAAATATTCAGCCTTCAGTTTCAATAGTAAATGAGAATTTGACAGTTCTCTCCCTAAACTGTGAGTTTTGTGGGTTACAGTTTTACTTTTGGACAGGAAGGAGACTTGGGCAAAGTTTTACACAAGTTCTCCAGTTTACAACAACAACAATTACCTTTGGGCAGGAGAGGAATAAGGGTGTTGAATGAGCCACAGTTGTCAGCCCAACCATGTACACACAGCACAGGACGACCGTGATCAGGACCCCAGACTTTACCTCTGATCTCCCCCCATGGGACCGGTATAGAGAGCTCTGAAACTGGACACACAACACACTCTGTTTTAGTAAAACTCATGACGGGCTGTAACATCTTCCTTCATCTGCTCTCTCTAGAGTCAGTCTGATGGCAACATTAGTTTTCATCTTACCAGTAATGTTAACACAAAGATTTACTCACTCTTTCAAAAAGATGAGGTTTTTGTGCCTAATGTAACAGATCACTGAGACCGCTTTGCTGGGAAAAAGTGTTTGCTTTTAGGAATTTCTATTGTTTACTGCTGAAACAATCAGCTGATTAAACAGTACAGAATTTAAACATCAGCAGTTTTGATGACTGAATTATCGTGGAAGTCGATGAAGAAAAAAAATTGAAATTGAAATTGTGACGGACATAAGTACTTACTCTTACTTAATCCCTGCCAACATTTTCTCTTTTGCTTTAGAAATTACTTAAGCCACTAATCAAATATCATGTCTGTTGATTCATTTTCTAAAGAACAACACAAGTAACCAAAATGCAGATTCTTGCTACCTAAGTTCCACCATCATGATGTCAAAGCCAGTTTACCTCCCGTTTGAATTTGTGCACTCGCTCTCATAATAAGAAATCTATATACAACATACACTCTGTTTTTATTCTCAAAGTCTCGTTCACATTTAAGTGTCTTTCCCTTGAATGTGTTTGCTAGTGGCGGGGATTTCAACCTCATCCATGTAATGTAACCAAGTAGCTCCAAATGAATATGAACTATTATTACTACACAGGCAAAACAGGACACACCTCTTCATATTAGATTTTAGTGCTTCTTCTGTTTAATTAAATGGAAGGTATTGAAAAAAAATCATGAATTATCTTTAAAATATCTAATACGATTGTGCAGTCTGCAGCTCATACACAATCACTTATAACACGAGCAACATCTTCATTTCATCTGACATGTAAACACGGTTCATTTAACTTTTTTCTTCTCTGTAACACAGTTGTTACACACTGTTAGCGAACAAAACCAGCTTATACATTTACCTGCTTGTTTCATTGTAGTGGAGTGCAGGTGTCTGACGCCTTTCAAAGCTTGTATCATCTTTGATAGCACCTCTGTTGAACAACCGGCGTGATTAAAACATTAAAAAGGAAGAAAATAGTCTGACTACTAAACAAAAACTTGTAGCCAACTCCGAACTTTATTTTCCAGCCTTTCTCGACATTCATAACTGCTTCCGGTTGTTGACAACCACGTGACGCAACATGAAGCTGCTATTGGATAAGTGGACATGCGCCATTACAGTCTGGACCAATCACCGCGAAGAAGAGGAGGTGCTTACCTTTCACCCATTGTGACTGTAACCGATGTCCAGCAGAGGGCCTTCATTATCAGTGAAGTGTTCAGTCCACAAACTTTGACACACAAACACTGAGAAACAGTAAACATAGTACCATGGCAAGAAATTATAAGATTGTTGTTTTGGGCATTAAGGCATTAAGACAAGATTTAAAAAACACAAGGTAATAACGAGACACAAGTAGGATTTTAAAAGAGAAAAATAAAATAGAAGATGCAAGTAAGCTTCAACTGACTAAGGAGTTAAAACCAGAGAATAAGTGTTGCGGCAGTAATAGTACAGCAAGAGGGATGAATAGTCCCAAATGTAATAAAGTACTGGCAACCATAAAAGTCTCAAACCCTACTTAGCACTGGAGCAGATCTCAAGTTTACTAGGGGGTTGATGCAGATATCAGGGGTATAAAAACTGAAACTACCTCTGCACATTTTGGTTTTGGGGTAATCTGGGGACAGTAAGCAAACCTATAGATACACAGCTCATTGCAGCAGATTAGGAATGTCTTTTAGCCCTGGACTGCTTTTTAACAGTGGCATTTCTAGACAGTCAATACTCTTATGAATCAGTTCTGTTCTTCACAGCTTCTAATTTGCAGTTTAGGTTTATTTTGGTTTGACTTTGTGTAGTTGATTAAAAAAAAAAGAATTTAAAAGATATCAGCCCTATCCATTGTATTGTTATGTTTGACTGGGCTCAACTCAAGACTATGTGGGTGTATACTGGCTGACCTTGACTGGCACTTATACCTGACTGTTTTGTTTTGCATTACATTATATCCCAGCATAGCTCTGCCCAAAGTCTGGCAGACCAGAATAGATTAACACACCTGTGTGGGTGTGCAGTAGTTAAAAGAGGGAATATAGAGCAACTGAAGGAAGTTTTCACACATACAATATCTGACTTAATTGTGATGCAGGACAAAGCATGTTTTTTCCCACATTTTCAATATGTTTCTGTTTTTGTGGTAATTGTTTTTTCTCATTTTAAGTCTAAGTTTTATTGTTCTCATTCAACAAATGGCTTGGTACAAATTGCTGCCACATCTATTGATTACATATCCATGAACACATTTTTATTGGTTAAATTCTTAACAGCAGTTAATTGATTAATCATTAACATCCTTACTCCAAATGTGTGCTGCTGCAGTGTTTTGTTGTTCTCTTTTGTTTGTTTTTGTGATCAGATCACCTGATTGGCTACTAAAATGCAGATGAAAGCTTTGGATATTAATTCAAGTTGTATTCAGCACTCAACAATAACTTTAAAAGGAACTAAGTAGATTCCAGCTTGGAATGCATACTCAAGTACTAGTAAAAGTACAGACTTCTTGAAAATCATAAAACTCTCAACTCATAAAAGTACCAGTGCCCAAAAAACTACTTAATTACAGTAATTTGAATATTTGTAATTAGTTACTTCCACTCCTGCCGATGACACCAGTGAAGGTTCTGCTCCATTCAGGTCAAACAGAGTCAGGATGCTGCTATCGTGCATGCTGGAGCACTGGAAAGGCTCTGCTACACTATATAGAAGAGAACAGAACTATTTCATATCAAAATGGCTGCCATGAAAGAGGATAATTTAAGTTGTCAGTGGCCACAGAAAAAGGACCTTATAATGAGTCATGAATAATGAATAATGAAAATTGTGGAACTAATACAGGAATATTTTATCTTATCTTATAAAACGAATTCAAAACAATATCGGCTATACCCACCAGAGGCTTCCTGATGAGAGGAGTAATGAGGGAACTGTAAAGCATCCGGTGTGTTGAGGGTGTGGGTTTTATGTCTGAATTATTTAATTTATGTGCATGGTTGATGATCCAAGAAAAAATTGACTTTTATAGAAAACATTACATCTGGTTTATAGAAAACATTACAGCTGCTGTTACGCTGCACAACCCTGACTTCCTGTGTTTGTCTGTGTGTTGCTGCACGTATGAATTTGAATGGTTTTTCCATTAAAATGTCAGACACATTTTACAGATGGCTCTGAGTTTAAAATCCCCAGCTAACTTGTACGCTGTTGCCATGCTTTGCTGTATCCCTCTTATTTAAAACATCTTCCTAAATATCATACAAAAAATTTGATAAATATTTTTGGATCATTTAGTATCATTTGTTATTATATGATAAGGATGATGATGATTGTTTGAGAGTTGCCCTTGTCCTTGTTGTCCACATGTTGAAACATACTTAAGCTCTTGTAACTGTCTGCCAAATGCAGTAAATGTAGTATGAATTAATGCATCGTGACAGCAAATCAGTCATACTGAAGGCTGAGTGTGGTCCTACTCCTGTACCTATTACTTAACACTCACACTTTGTAGCAAAGGTAGAATTTAACTAAATTGATTTACTCAAATATTATGTTTAAATCCAAATTTGAAGAGTATTTCCATTTTGTTACTTGCTACTGTTAATCCACTACATTTCATATTGTACTTTTTTGACAGCATTAGTTAACAAGAATTTGTGCACAAAAAAATACAAATACAAAAACTTATAAATATGACAGTGTATACAGCTGTACAAATGCATGGTAAACAATTAATCAGATAGTTGATTGACAGAAAATGAATTGACAACTGTGAATGTCACTTTACGTGCAACAATTTTGTTCGGACTATTAATTGGACAATACGAGTCTTATGAAGGCATCATTTCTCGCTATTTTTTTAGAGTCTGAACAAACTAAAACAATTAATGGAGAAAATAGTCCATAGTGAATAAGTCCATAATGAAAACTGGAATTACCACATCACAGTTGTTTGATGCCAACCAGTAAAGCTGCTGTTTGCATTGATGTCTGTCCAGACTCATTTAATATACGCATATATAATATAAGGTATTAAGTGCATTTTTTGTCAAAATGTCAAAGTTACCACTATACTGACATATGGTTTCAGTAAATAATATCCAGTGAGAAACATGATGTCTTTGACATTTGTGTGAAATTTTGTCATAATTAGAGGATGATTTTTTTTATTTATGGCCAAAAACTATCTAGTGAGGTCACCATGGCCTTTGACTTAGAACACCAAATTAAGATCAGTTCATTCTGGAGTCAAAGAGGACGTTTGTGCCAAATTTTCCCAGGTGTTCCAGAAATATCATGTTCATGAGAATGGGAAGGACATGAGGTAGTGGTGACCTTGACCTTTGACCCCCAAAATCTAATCAGTTTATCCTGCAGTCCAATTGGAGGTTTGTGGCAATTTTTAAGGAATTTTCCTCAAGGTACTCTTGAGAGAACACGTGCACAAGAATGAGGTGGACAGACAGACAACCCGAAAACATAATGCCATCAAGTACATGATGTAAATAATCATTAGCTGCAGGTGCAGTGTACAGATTTCAGCCTTTATTGCTTTTTCTCTACCTGTCCACCAGGTGCCCTCAGTCCTGTCC
Source organism: Lutjanus campechanus (assembly GCA_027495735.1). Taxonomy (NCBI): domain Eukaryota; kingdom Metazoa; phylum Chordata; class Actinopteri; order Lutjaniformes; family Lutjanidae; genus Lutjanus; species Lutjanus campechanus. The sequence goes on from JAJHUR010102697.1 coordinate 28,251, forward strand.
ACCTGTCCCAGTCACCTGACTCTCACATTCAGCCACTTGCTCCTGTCCTGCAGTAACCCCTCTCCCTCTATTCAGTGTGGCTGAAAGGAGGGTCAGAGAGGTAGAATAAGGCAGACATTGTGACTGAATGTCTTCAACACAATACAGTTCAACAGCCTCCAAACTGACCAGAAAGTTGACACCTCGCGCTTTCAAATAGTTTCAACAAAAACCCATTATCGTCGTCATGAAAGTCGGATTTTAATGCAGGAGTGTTATGTGAGACTGCATTAGTTTTGGCTAGTGGTGTAATACAGTCAGTACAGTTAAACCACGTCATGCTGGGTCTAATAACACCTTCTAGCTGCTTTAAAATCACCGTGAAGCCCCGAGTCTTACATCAATGCATCCTCAAGACAAACTGCATCTCATCAATAATAATAAAAAAAATAATGACATGAAATAAATCTGTATGTTTTCTCCCAAGTTTTTAGTTTATTGCTTTGCCTGCATAAACCTGGTGACCCAAACACTGACTGTATCTAATCTAACAACAACACAACACACACACACACACACACACACACACGCTGTTTGTCTGCTTGCATATCTTTTCGGCTAAATATGATCTTCTTTACTCAAATGAGATTAACGAGGGCATAAAGGCTTGGAAAGATGAAACAGAAAATAAAAAGACTCCCCGAGTCATAATCGTATCAGAGACAACTGAAAAAGTTTCCAGATTAAGTTCAGAGGTGTTGTGAAGAGTTTTGAAGAGACGTGCAGGGAGAGAGGTAGACAAGAGGGGCGGGCTGGAATAATTTGGTGACAGGACAGAGGGAGGAAGTATAAAAGGTCAGTTTTGGTGAGGGGGCTGATTCAGGTCAAGAAGAATTTGGTTTAGTCACACAGGATATTTTATTACTTTGCAGGTAGGTACTGTCTTTCTTAATTGTTTCATGCTTGAAATTAGAATAATTCCAATTTAATGATAAAATTTGTTGATTTTGGGCATACTAACAGAATAAAAGTGATAAAAATAAACATAACTGAAAAATACATAATAATAATGGTTTTAGTGCAGCAGAATTTGCTAATAATTTGGTATTCAGGAACGTCACTGTACTGCTTTATGCATTAAGTTATAAGAAATAAAGCTGTTATTAAGTGTAAAAATCATCTAATTAAAATTTCTGCAAAAAAAAAAAAAAAAGGAATTAAAATAAATGTCTCTGAAGAAAAATACCTTTACTGAAGAAAAATATCTTTTGCTTTTATGCACTTTATTAACTTGTCAGTTTTAAGGGCATCAAAGCCGACAGTGCGTCTGATTTCACTTGACATAAATTATGCAGTGTTTAAATTACAGACTCAGTGAGGGCAACTGAGGTAATGTATCTGCCTCTTTCTAGTAATGAGTTGCCCTTGAATGCAGCGGGGTTTTGGCTCATGGCCCCTGGCCATCAAATTAATCAGAAGAAATGCAATGATACCGGAACAAAAGGATAAGACTGTTTGTGTAACTTGACATGATCAAGGAACTGTCTGTTTTTATTTCTGACTATCATTTATTCTCTGTGACAGAAAGTGTTTTTATTCCACAAAACAGTGTTTTTGTGACCCATCTCTGCTTCTCCTCAGATCATGTCTGACTTTGATATGGTTCTGAAGTTCTGGGGTCCAGTGGAGGCGGACTACAACGCCCATGGTGGCCTGGTTCTGACCCGGTCAGTAGCTCTGACAAGATAAAATTAACTCTTTCCTGCAGGTCAGGTGGTCCACAGGGCTGTGAGACAGGGTTTGCTAAAAGGCAACTCAGAATACATTTAACTGTGCAGTTATATTTTCTCTAAGTTCTGTTTCCCAATGTGAATGTCTAAATGCTGTTTCAAAGAGTGCTCCCCACTGCTAAAAATAGAATTTTGGTCGTCCCCCAAGTTGCAAAAAAAAAAAAAATACAGAGGACATGACCTCAGTGGCTTCAGTTATAGCTGTAACCATGGTGGGGTCAGAGATTTCAGTTAAATGTATTTAAAATATGTATTTAATTACTTTTGAATGTCTTGAAATGTGTATTTTGTTGAGCAGAAAATATTAGATATAATTTGTAACAAAATACTTTGAGCTTATATTTGAAATACTTAAAATACATGAACATAAAAGTGAACACGGACTCCGCGACCAACAGAGGCCAGTTTGATGACACGCCTTTGACACAACATCAGATCGGTTTTATTTTTTGTTGATCATTTCAGTCAAGTATTGAATGTTTCAAACTAAAATTCTTAAATTTTAGGCCACTAAATGCCTTAGATGTGATAATATCAGTTTGCATGGAATGTATTTTTGTATGTTCAAATGACAAATTACTTGTATTTCAACTAAATATAGTTTACCATAACAGTATTTTGTATTTTATTTTGATTCATTTGATGAGCAAGTCTTCGTAACTTGTAACTACTAGAGATACTTTTTGATATATTTGTGCCCGTCTCTGGGTGGTGTGTTATGTTTGGTGAATCCTCACATTTCTTTTTCTTCTCAGTTTATTCACGGAGTACCCAGACACCCAGAAGCTGTTCCCCAAGTTTAGCAGCATTGCCCAGAGCGACCTGGCTGGTAACGCAGCTGTTTCTGCCCACGGAGCCACTGTGCTGAAGAAACTGGGTGACCTGCTGAGGGCCAAAGGCGACCACGCTACCATCCTCAAACCGATGGCCAATACCCACGCCACAAAGCACAAGATCCCCATTAATAACTTCAAGGTGAGGTGGATGTACATGAGGTAATGTGGCATCTGTTGCATCCCACTTTCTCTGTCCTCTGATCTGATTTTAAAGCAGTTTTTCTTTGTTTTCTCTACAGCTGATTACTGAGGTCATTGTCAAAGTCATGGCAGAGAAGGCAGGACTCGATGCCGCCGGGCAGCAGGCCCTGAGGAACGTGATGGCCACTGTCATCGCTGACATCGATGCCCACTACAAAGAGGTGAACTTCAACGCCTGAAGATAAAAGTCACATGAGTCATGCCAGGATCAGATGACAGACAAGAAAATTTCCCACGAGCATGTCCTTTTTTGAAAATCAAATAGTTTAATCTTCTGTACTCATACGTTAACTCATTCGCAATGAAATGAAATCCATAACAAACATAAGCATAAGAGTTAAAGAACATAATATGGTTCAGAAATATATCTTTTATAGCTGCATTATTGTACTAGGTTGTGTTATATGGTATGTTTTTCTGTTATTCAGTCTTGTGTAACTTCTTCATGTCAGTTGAATTCATTTAAGTTTTCAGTTTGATAAGCTTAACCTTGTTCATGATTCTTGTCTAACAACACACTGTCAACTCTTGTCTCATGTTACCAATAAAAGTCTGTCACTCTTATCTACTCATTATTTTTTTGTCACATCTCAGTTTTATTCTCTTCCTGAATATAAAAAACAAACAGTGGTTTTCAAATAGGGGTCCATGAAAGTTTTCAGATTCAATCATTAAAAGGATCGATGTGTAGGATTTAGTAGCAGCAGTGAACTTACGGATCACAAACACCTTGTTTCACCCTCCCCTTCCGAGCATGTGGGAGAACCTACAGTGCTACGGCACCTCGATGAAGATCTACCCTCAATAGACATAAACAATCTAAGGTAACAAAGACATTCGCTACTTTCAGGTTATTATACACAAATGAAAACATACCGATGAATATTATATTCAATTTCTGCCATATTCTGACAATAAGTCCCTGCAAATCTCACATACTGAAACTTTAAATCATCATGATATATATATATATTTTTTTTTTCACAAAAGGCTTTATAGCTCAACAAATAACATTTTAAAATATAAAATAGTTTGTAGATTACATTCTAATCTAAAAATCTATAACTACAACTAAATAAATAAATAAATATATTAATCTTACTGCCGGCAGTCACCGACAGGTCAGCCGTTACTGGTGGAGACAAGCTCTCTCAGTGAAATTCAAGTCCCAGGTTAGACCTTTTATTTTGTGACCAATGGACCTGGACTTTTGTCCGCAGCTTATCTCAGATGCTCGTGGGCCGATCAGCCTAACTGTTCTCTAAGCACATCCATGACTGTCTGCTGAAGGACTGTTGTGATTCACAATCTTTGAAAAGCCTTGAAAAAACTTCTTTTTAGGTCCATGCCAACCACAGTCATCCTGTTCTCATGACGGCGAGCTCTCAGGAACACTTGGGAGTACATTTCTTCAAGCGTGGCACATCAAGGATGAGCTGATTCAAGACTGAGGAGGTCAAAAGTCACTGTGACCTCACAAAACACATGAATTCATATGCTAATTATTTCAAAATTTCACATAAATGTCTATTAGGATACTAGTAGTGCTGCAGAGTAACTAATTACAAACTACTAGTTACATATAATTAAATTACAAAATTAATGTAATTGTAATTTGTCACAGTTGCTGAGAAAAATAACTAACTAAATTAGAGTTACTAATCAAAATACTGGTGAGTACAAAGGCATCATAACCAAATATTCTAGAGTTTTCTTTAGGCCTATTTTCTATTTTCTATCATGTATTTTATACACATACTGTATATTGTATTATTTATTGTATACTATTTAAAACAATCAGATTACACATGATTTTATGTATGTACTAAAAGTGAAACACACTGTCTTGATGTGTGTGTGTGTGTGTGTGTGTGTGTGTGTGTGTGTGTGTGTATCTATGTTATGGGCATTTAGGCTTGACATGGTGCAAGTATCAAGTCCAGTATATTTTAAATCTTGTAAGAGGTCCTTTACTGAGACAAAATCATCTGTTCTATGTCAGTGTGAGAGAAAAAACTTCTTTGATATGTCGTTTGAAATGCAAAGCAGCATATTGTTGGAGTCTGACAGTCCAGATAGGAATCAGGTCGAGACTAAACTCTTCACATGAAGTGGCTGGGCACACAGATGCACATTCTCATGTACAAATGCACACAGATATAGACGCGTATCAAAAATCCCCCACTTGAACACTTCACCCACCGCAAAATGTCACCAAAGACCGTCACGCTGGTAATCTTTCTGACTCTCTTTTAGTTCTTGTCACCTGATCTAATGTGGACGTGCAGAGCCTTGGGCAGCAGCCATATTAGGGACTTTATCTCTTTATCAACTTAATGTAAAGTACCAACGCTCCACTTTCCACGAATAAGTCCTCGTCATTTCCCACTCCTACAGTGGTCGCATTTCAAGTCCTATATAAAGCCATTGCATGTGAAGCAACTTTATAAAACAAAGCAGCACCCCCTCATCACAGATCACAATAGTTTCTTCATTGTGTGCAGATATTTGTCCTTCACACATTGTTCCATTTGAATTAGAGGTGTAAAGAAGTGAGAGGATCCAGTTGTAGTCAGGCACGGCACAAAGCAATCGTATCTAATGTGAAAACAACCTCAGAGGTCTGGAAGAGGCAAGGGGTGAGAAAGGCGATCCATGATTTGGGCTGCAGCTAAAGTCTGTTATGTTAATTACTGATCAACTGATTAGTTGAATCCCCAGGCAGAGGGCGAGGTCTCTGCAGATGCAGGCGCCATTAACTGCAATTAACAGATATACGGAAAGATATTCAATTTATGATAAAAGACAGAACAGATGCAAATTGAAATATTTGAGAGACTGGAACTAGGGCTGAACGATTTTGAAGACATATCTAATCATCTAATCAATTATTATAACTGATATTGCAATTGCGATATGATTTGCAATATTAGAAGGAATGCTAATTTTTACATCATTGTTCTGATTTTCATTTAAAACATATTTTGGTGTAATTTTTGGAGAGATCTGTACAAACATAGATGTTTTCTTAAGTCTGTAAAAATATAATGTGTAGAACAGGACTGAAGCATGATATTTCATTTAAAATGGTAGTTTGACACATATATTGCGTCTCCTGTGATTTCAATTTCAAATTACGATTAATTGTTCAGCCCTAACTGGAACCAGAAAATGTTTTTAACCATGCTAGCAGGGCTCTTGGGATGGGACATCTTGACAACTGTTCCCCAGTAGGATGAATCCTACCGACGTTGGTGATCCCTGGACTCTTCCTCTAATGCCACCATGAGGTTGACAGTTTTTTTTTAAATGATTGAAATATCTTGATAGTTTCACAGCAATACATCCAGTGGTTTGGTACAGATACTCAGTCCCCTCTGGATGAACTGTAACTTCTTCAATGCAGTGACTTTTCATCTAGTGCCATCATCAGGTCAAATTTTCCATTTGTCTAATACTTTAGTTTGCAAACATACCGGCAAACATTGTTACATTTCTTTGTATTTAGTGCTAATTAACAAATATTAACATGCTAACTAAGATGGTGGATAAACTAAGATGGTGGCCACGCTAAACATTACACTTGCTAGCATTGTCATTGTGAGCAAGCTGATGTTAGCTTGTAGCTGTAAAGGTGGTCGAGCAAAACACAAAATGTGTCAATAGCACATGAGAGGTCATTCAGTGTAAAACATCTTGAACAAGTTTCCCACGACCACCACAGCATATGTGTCAATACGTGGAAATCAGGAGGAATCTTTTCTTTTGGTTGGACGTTTTCCTTTGTGAAAACTATAAGAGCCAAGAGAGTCAAAGATACTGACATTATCATTGACATTCCAGAGTCCAACTGACCCCCTGATGTCCTTCCAGTTTCTGACTGGAAGCCCTAACTGTGTTTGGTTAACTCATGTGATGGATAATTGCCATGATGAACTATTTATAGTGATTGTGAGTGCGTGTGTTTGCACGCATGCAGACGTGACACCAGGCACAATGCCTGTAGCCACACCTCTATCTCCCCACTCCTCCTCCCCCGCTGACGGCTGACCGACTGTTGACTGAACTGAGGTCAAACACTTATTTCAACAAGATACAGGACTCAGTTTACCTCGTCCAAACAATCAAAACATTATTTCTCTGTCAAAAAAATGGACGTCAAAGGGCTGTTACCACATGTATTCTGATTAAAACCATTTTATCTCATATTATTATTACTCATCATGCATTTATGCAAAAGCAGTATTTTCCTGTAGTTTGTTAGTTGTAGTTTGAGGTGGAGCCAATTTGAACTATTCTGTATAAGACTGCAACTAATGATTATTTCATTATGCATTGTTGACTATTTCCTCAATTACAACACAACAGTTGAGCACAAAGTGAAAATACTGTACTGTATTACATTTATATTCAGTATTATTTATGTAATAGAGAAATATTCTGCAGCTTTGCAGCATCAGTTTTTTTATTGGCCAGCAGAGACTGATGTGTGTTGATTTGACAACACAGTATAATTCAATAGACCTGCACACCCACACAGGTGTTTTCAATCTGGTTCATTAGACCTCTGATTAGGCTGAATGTGGGTAGAGCCACACTGGAAAAGACTGGAGAAACTGAAGAGTCATGGAGATGTCAGTCATGCACAGACTGTACATGCCCACACAGTCCAGAGAAGGGCAGCCAAAATAATTAAAATCA
>JAJHUR010102702.1:0-11608 GCA_027495735.1 Lutjanus campechanus
TTAAAGTTTTTTAAAAAATACACGAAAGAAGACAAACTTCCGGTTGTGACTTCCGGCATGGATTGGATATATGGCGGCGCCCTTGTCCGCCATCTTGACTGCAGTTGGGTACTCTTGTCTTCATCTGCTCAGAACAGGCCGCGCTGAAAACAGCGACAGAAACATTGTACCGCGTCGCACCACCAAACTTTCAGAACGCGCAGGTGTAGAATAAGTTTGTGTTTTATAAGAAAGATGAGAAACTGCTGCAAATTATTTAAACGTGTCTGACAGCAGACAACAGAGACAGAGAGAGTCTGAGCTACAGAGACGTCATGTGAGTGAGACAGCAGGTAACACGGAGCATCACTCTTCATATGAAGCAGAGCAGCACATCATCTTACTGCAAACATTAATATTTTAAAACAGTTTCAAGTTTGTTCAGATTCTCATTTAGACTACAGTATCTCATTTACACATGAGATTCATAAGGTGTTAACACCACTGTAATGTCTCCTCTCTGTCTCTATTGTTACTATATTTAGTAAAAATATCTGGATGTCTTTTTGTAACTAATATCACTCTACAAATGTAGCATTAATAGAATCAAAATGTAAAGATTCACACATTGCATTTTCTTGTATTGCATCATATTGAACTGTATCGTGACAGAGCTGAATTGTATCGAACCGAATCGTTGGTCATTTAAAAAATTCTAAGATATATATCGTATCATTGAACATGTATCAAGATACGTATCCAACCGGTCTCAGTCAGTGAGATACACACCCCTAGAAATTTACATTTCAAAAACGCCCGCCAGCAGCACCATTGATAGTGATATGCTTTCTTTGTAAGAAGGAGTTTGCTCACCACCGAAGCAGCTCAAGTTTAGCCACCACATTGACGCAAAGCACCCAGTCGCCAGTGCAGCCACAGCTAACGTGGCTAAATGGCTACTGCATCTGTTCAAGTCTGTTAAAAACAATACATGACTTTATAAAGCCACTTTTCTTTTGTTATATATCAATCTTTTGTCCTTTACCACAATAATGTAATGAATTTAAATGAAAATACCTCAAGTTGAGGGCTTTTCTCAGCAATTTTTAGGTGAGATTAAAAAAGAGATTAATTAGATTAATTAATTACAGATCATAATTAATTAATCTCTCCAATTTTTTAATCGCCTGACAGCACTAATTGTAAGCACTTCAAATAGGGCTGTACATCAATATTATACTGATATTAAGATATGAAACTAGATATTATCTTAGATTTTGGATATCATTATATCGTGAAGACAATTGTTGTCTTTTCCTGGATTAAAATGCTGCACTACAGTAAAGTGAGAGATTTTTTTTAATTTCATCACACTGTTCTGTTTTATTATTTGCCTGTAGCCACTTTGTGGAGGCACCAATACTCACCCTATAATATTGCTGCAATATTGATATCAAGTATATTAAAATATAGAATATTGAGATTTGATTTTGTCCATGTTGTCCAGCTCTATTCTACAGGATTGTCATGTTTGCACTATTTGAGAATTAACACAGTCATTTAGTTATTAGTATTTTGTTATTTTCTCAAAAATGTGTATATCAAGATACATATTATATATCACAGAAAATATAAGCCGTATCATAACATTTATCCCTTTTCAGGTTGTTTCCTTTTAAGCATCATTTAATCACATTTTAAAAAAGTTAATTATCCACTATGTAATCATCTTGGCTTGGGCAAATTCTGAAAAAAAAAAATCAAGTTGTCGCCCCGAGTAAAACAAACATTAATAATAGAAAATAATAATACTTATAATTCACACATAAGCACAACACTATCAGAAGGTTTTGTTTATGTCTCCGTCCTGATTAGAACTGGTCTGAACTGTTGCATATACTTAATTTATTTGGACAATGGCTCACTTCATCCCTTTTTTTCATCACTTTTGAGGTTTATTGTCAAACTTGGGCCCTATTTTACATATTCTGGAGTCTAAATTAACTGATATAAAAAGTTTTAGAATTCGTCCAGTGGATCATTTCAGCTGCCAAACATGAAACTGGCTGCAAACGGCTGCAATTTAATGCCTCCGGACAACTGCGTCCGTCGCAGCACATCCACTAAAAGTGTTTGTTTTTGCCACCGACAGGCTCAGATTGTTCTTCTAAATGTCTGAAAACATTATGAGAAGGATCCCTACAGTGACAGACTTTTTTTTTTGAAGAGTAAGATTATTTTTCTGTGACCACAAACAGTAAAAGTAATTTTTCATGCAAAAATGTCAGGAAAGGCTGTTTTTCAGCCTCTAAAATATGGAGATTTCCTGCTTTTCTCTGTTTATTGTCATATTAAACTGAATTTCTTTTGGTTTTGGACGGACAAAACAAGAAGTTTATGGCCTTTTTTATTATCTAGTCAATGTGGACTTTCTATCTATCGAGTCTTTATTAACTTTTTCACTGTTTCCAATTCTTTCAGGGTTTTTTTTTCTTGTTCAAGGACAGAAGCTCCAACCAAATCTGAATCACATATTTAAATGTTCTTCTTGGTATGGTGGCCTTTCTTCCAGACAACTATGTGCATTTTGAACTACATGAAATGTTCTTTCTGCACGAGTTTACATATTGCTTTATGTCTATATTGTAAACCTATGGTACCATGATGGAGTTCTTTAAGCTGCATTTTCTATGTGTGATATTTTCCTCTTATTTTTGTCTTGTCCAAGATCCTCAACCAAATCCATAATCATATGTTCTAAATAATTTTCTTGGCATGGTGGCTTTTCTTTATGATAACTGTGCATCATGTGCATTTTTCTGCACATTAGTTTATATATTTTTTCTGCCTACAGTAACATGATTTATTCAAGCTGCATGTTTCTGTGAATTATTTAACTGAATTATGTAATCTCGTAACATGACCTGATTGGTCTCGATAGTTTTCTGATTTTTCTATGAATGATGTCAGCTCGTAGTGTGACCTGATTGGTCCACGTGGATTACTCTATTTAAAGAGTGTCTTTGTGCGTTTTGTAAAATTAGCCTGAGGAAGGTCACTGCACTGAAATGTTGCTGATAAATCCTGGATTTGCAAGTGCAGCAGATAGTGTGCGGGAGTCTTTTTGCTTTTTATACACGACTAGGTGAGGTTGAACTCTGCATTTCAGGTCCTGACCCACAGGTTGAGAACCACTTAGATGTTTGGTACTTTGACAACATTTTATCCAGTTTTTTCACCCGAAAGTCAAGATGTCTTGACCTCCAAATCATTAAGTCAGTGCTTACTGAGTAAAGAAATTAATATATGTGGTGATGGGATTCCTTAGGGAGTTACTTTTAGATGAAGCTCCAGCCGTGTGTGACAGTGCACACCTATCATGAGTCTGTACAAACAACCACAACAAAACAAACAACAACAAAAAGAGCTGAAAGTCAAAGATGCTGGAGCAGAGCACAGTGACTGCAGTACATCACCTTCAGTCAGTACAATGCAGTGCAAGTCATCATGGTCTCCCAGAGGAGAGACTGACATCTGAGAGAGCTGCACATTCACAGGTAGACACTGCCCTCTGGTGTCGTGCAGCGGTACTGCGAGCAGGGTGGCGCACTGCCCCCTCAGACTGGGGATTTATTATGACACCACCTACCAATGTCAGGACAGTGGACGGCCCTTAAATTCTACGCTCTAATTGAGTTCAGCTTGTTAAGGCGGAGCGATTAGTCCTCGACGTGTAGCCCATCTCGACTGTAATTACCAGACAATTACTGAGCTGCTGCTGCTGACACCGACCCTGCAGCTGGCTGGCGGGGGGAGAGGTGGGGGGAAAACGGTCTACCAGTCTTTTCTGTCCAATTACAAAATCATACAGAGGATGAGGAGTGGCAGGGAGGAGACAGAGGTCAGAGCCGAGGAAGAGAAAAACAACAATACTTGGAAGTTTTTTAATTTCTAAAGTTCGACTCACATGCGCGCTCTCCAGGGAAATCATGAAAACAATTTGTTTCCCGCGGTGTGATATGAGTTAGTCTCATTACACCAATCAAGTGAGGACATGTGGTAACATAAATGTATAAATGGGACACTATGCTAGGAATTAAATTGATATGATGCCTCTACGTGTGCTGCTGCGGCCTTCGCAATCATCTGCTCTTCCCAGTCCCAACATGCGATTCTCATGAACAAAAGCTGCACAAGGAGGGGAGGGGAAGGGAGGGAGGGGGGCGCTTGTGCCCTCTGAGATTGTAATTTCACCGCCTGTCAATCATCTCCGTAATGACACAGAAAAACAGAATGTCCTGGGGCCGTTTCGCGGCCTGCAGGGAATTCTCCCTCCCTCCCTCCCATCCAGACAGACTGAAGCCTCCCATTAATGAGCAGCTTATGACAGCACTGCGGAAGGAGGCCGACTTAATTTACAACAGTGTTTGCAGGCAGCTAACAAAATGAGCATGCCAATATGGCTTCTGGCAAAGCTGTGCTAACTTCTATTAGGACATATCAGAGAACTTTAAATGTGATTATAATTAGAACGCAAAAAACTATGCGACAGTCTACCGCAATTATCTTTTCATGTCATATTTAACCAGAGGTGGTAAAAGTGCTCGCGGTCTTTACTCAAGTAGAAGTGTACAAGTAGAAACACTGATTCAACCTCTTTACTCAAGTAAAAGTGACAAAGTACAGGCTCTGAAATGCACTCAAAGAATAAAAGTAAAGTCGCAGGACATTTCTACTGGCTGTTTCTGTGCAAAGAAAACTAAACCTCACCTTTTCTCTGTGGTCGAGTCTCCCTCTCTGTCTGTTTCCTCGTTATGTCTTTTTTTTTTATCTAGTTGCATCTTTTGTTGTTACGTCTGTTGTGTGTAATACACACTGATGGATTCAACCAAGAATTCGTCTTTTCTCTGTGTTATTGTTGCATCCATTTAGGTGGAAATCAGTCTTGATGTTGGGAAGTCGGTGTGCAATGATGCCAAACAAAAATAATCAATTATTCCCCTCAAATTCATCAAAAATAAAGTGATACACCCGTTTTTAAAATGTGAGGAGTACAAAGTATAGATATTCATGTTAAAATGTAGGGAGTAAAAGTAAAAAGTTGTCAGAAAAATAAAGTACAGTCACTTGAAAATTCTACTTAACTTCACATCTCTGTATTAAACTGATAAATAAAGACAGAATAAGTATTTTTTATCCCACACTCCTCCCACGGATACATGGGGGAGTCGTTCCGTTCTGTTCTCTCTGTGTCTGCTGTTGAGCAGCTGTGTTACATAAACTGAGGGTTAAGTATCTTGATTAAGGGCAGGTTAGCAGTTAAAAAGAGGAGAGCACAAGAATAAACATTAGAGACTTGAGATTACGTCCCCAGAGCCACAAGTGTGAATCCTAGACCGACTCGTTTCGTGCTTACATTATTAAGCTTTGATCACTTTGCATTTACCTTCACCCAGAAATCCTCCAGGAGTCAAGTGTGAACTGCAGCTTGAGGGGATGTTCTGCCAATTTTCCCCCTAAAGACCTGACTTTACTTTATGGTACTGATGAGAATAAAACACAGATGTCAGGCACACTAATGATAAAAAGATTCTAAGATTCTGAGATATATTTTATGCTATAACTTGCTCAAAGCAACTCTGAACATCTCAACATCTTATTCCAAAACCACAGGATGATGCCCATGTTGCTGCTATAGCTGCTTCCACTCTGGTTTCAGACTTTCCACCAGATTTTGAAAGCTGGCTGCGGAGATTTGGTCTCATTCCGCCACAACATTATCAGTCTGATGTTTGGCAGTAAGGCCTAGTTTGCAGTCAGTGTTCCAGTTCATCCCAAAGGTGTTGGATCAGGTTGACATCAGGGGTTTAAGCAAGTCCCTTAACACCAAACTAGGAAAACCATTTCATTATGGAGCTCGCTTTGTGCACAGGGACTCTGTTACTGACAAGATGGAAGCACACTATTGTCTGAAATATACTAGCATGTTGTAGCATTAAGATTTCTCTTAACTGGAACTAATGTAGGTAATCCAGACAAGATATAGTTGTCCACACTTTTGACAATGTTTTGTGCGTGTCTGCAAAGGTGATATGATGTCACTGAATCTATCTGGAGTCATATTTCATTTTAATGTTCAACAATCCAATAGGATCGATGCAAAGTGAAAATATCGATCTGTATCATCGTCTTCAAGATACGCCTTTATTTTGAAATTCTACTGGCATGTCTGTCACAAATGTTTGGAAGAGTTCAGTTATACAATCGATAGACATCGATCACAGGCCCCTGAATTGAATCGAATCAAAACTGTGTTGTTGCATCTTTAGATTGTTTAGTTTGTCCAACCAACAGTCTGAAACTCAAAGACTCCATCATAAAAGACAGAGAAAAGCAGAAAATCTTCACATTTAAGAGGCAACCGTTGGCAACTAATTGATTAACTGGGTAACTGTTGTACCTCTCCTTCATATATTAATAATCTTAACCTGTCTGAGTGGAGTAAAAGTACAATATTTATCTCCAAAATGTAGAGGATTTTAATTTGTAATGTAAAAATATATCACTTCTAGAGCTGCAACAATTAACTGATTATCAAAACAGTGGCAGATTAAGTTAACAAATGATTAATAATCAAATAATCGGTTTGATTATTATAAGAAAAAAAGTCAAAATTGTCTGATTCCAGTTTCTTAAATGTGCATATTCATCTTTCGTTACTCGTTTATACTAGAAAACTGAATATTTTGGGGTTGTGGGCAAACAAGTCATTTAAGGACAAACACTGATCGACATTTTTCACCTTTTTCTTGCACTTATCCATCTCTATGATAGCTAATTATTGTATCAACCTCAAGGAAAACATATTGGTCAAACCTGAAGACAACTTGTCAATTCTAGCACATAACAGAATACATTTTAACAGCAAAATCTTCATTTAAACCCCAGTCCAGCGATTTGGATTCAACTCTCCAGTCTCTACAAGCCCTTCCAGCACAAACCAAGGTTAATATGCACATAAATAAGCCACGAAAAACAAAAACAAGACGCTTGCAGCAGGCCCTTTAAGGCTAACACTCAGCTTCACTTCCTCTATCCAAGAAAATCATCAGTGTGAACATGCAAAACCACCAGACTGCTGGAAAATTTAAGAGCACATTACTCTCAGTATTATGTATGAAAAGGGGCTGTGGTTTACCGCTCGTGTACATCAAGTTGCGACATTTGACCTTCTCTTGCTCCAGTGGAGCTGCTGAGCGTCCAACAACAAAACACTGCAGTTGTACGGAGCAGCTCCCAGGTGTGAGTCTGTGCCGCTGTGTGAATGCAAAGCAGCTCAGTGCAGGAATAAGAAAAAAAATAAAAAAAGATGATGCATGCTTAGCAGAAAAACCCTGAGTGAGGCTGAGAAAGGAGACTGCAGGAGCTGCTGCTGTTGTTGTTGTTAGTGTGTGAGCGCGTGTGAGTTACTGACCCAGACTGTAGGCCAGGAAGTCAGAGGAGAAGCACTTGGCGCCGTGGCTCATGGACGTGTCGTTGTGTGTGTTTCCTCCAAACACCAGCATGGTCCCGCTCACAATCACCGCTGTGTGGAGGTAACGGAAGAAGCCGCTGTCTCTCAGGATGGTCCTGCACACACACACACACACACACACACACACAGTGATCATTATTAGACAGATGTTATCAAGCTGTTAACTTTCAGACTGGCAAATAAGTTTCATCCCTCATGCTGAAGTTGCAACTGTTTTTGTAACTAACTAAGAAACTTTGCATGTCTGTCCAACATTCATCCGATCAACTTCCACTTGCTGGGTGTCTTGCTGAGGATCCAAAAAAGTGTATTGTCAAGTTTGAGCTCTTGAGATCTACAGAACACACTTAATAGAGATGCGCTACTACAGCAAGAAGTACACATTGTGTAGTATGTTGAGGGGGGACCCCTATTAAGTGTTACACTGCAGAACGGCATGCTGGGTACTGCTCACTCTGTCGCTCACTACAGTACATTCAAGAACAGATGAAGAAAGCAAACCAGACAGTGCAAGATGCTACACTGCATCAAAGTCTTGTCATTTTGTTTTGCTAAACTTAAACATTTCAAGCATCAGTGACAACTTTTGGGTGCTTTTGTTCCCCAAAAATACCCTGGTTCCAAATACTTGGCTGTCATATTAAGCTGAATGCTATTTTATCTTGAAATGCCCATCCTCTCTGACCATGTACAGTATGTTCTGAATAGGCACTGCACTAATATCTAATGTTGAAAGTTTTCAAAAGTTTCTTTTTTTTTTCTTGTTGGTCTTTGCAGGCTGTTTTGATGACAGTTAGTTCCTGTTTGTTACATTTTAAAATGAAATGGTCTATTAAATCATGCTGTTGACAATTCAGAGAAAATTTCAGTGAAACGCATGTAATGATAAAAGCATTTTGTGTTGAGAGTTTTGCATATTAAAACCAAACTTGACCAAAAAGCATCTATAATACCATATATAAGCTACGACACATCACTGTCTAGTGCAACAAAGAACTTTTCTTGCTTTTAATGTCTATGGTTTGTGAGATGTTCAATCAGAGTGAATTTCCATCTCAGATTGTTTTATTTGAATCGTTCTTAGAGGCCTGACGGGGTTTGACATGAACCTCATGGCCACGAAACGTTACTCTGTGGATCCCAAGTATTCCATGTAGCTGGGGAGCTACCGATATGTGGAAGTATTGGTTTACTAAGCCTATTCAAACCTCTAACATGATCCTTACAGAAGAACCAGAAGCACAAAAGGCAGACTATGAAAATACAAAATGAGTGAACGGAAGCAGAAGTTTATAAGTGACTAAAACACGATACATCTCCTATGATGTACTGCAGGGTGTGCCGCCAGTTTCCTCAAGTCTAGCTCACTTTTCATCAAAAATATCAGTTCATGGGAAAAATGGACAACGCAAGTTTCACAGTTAACAAAGGCTGAATTAAGCGGAGTTAAATTGTTTGTCCTGTACTGGGCCACCAGAAATGTACTTAGGCAGTGGGGCCAGTATCTCTACCTGCCTGGAGAGGTAAAACTAAACTGCAGTTCATGAGAAAAAAAAGTCTAGAAAGCTAAACAGAAAACAATATATTACCATACTTCATCAAATTACACTTTACAACATTCCTGTAGCTGTACTGTAAATATAAATCTGTACCAAAAAAAAAACAAAAAACTCGTCACCATTTCCTCTTGTCCACGTCGAGCTTGTACAGGTCTCCAGCCAGGCCGTACTTGTTGGCACTGAAGGCCTTGTAGCCTCCGTGGATGTAGATGGCTCTGGTGCCGGGGTCGAAAACGCTGCTGTGTCCGTAGCCGCCCTGGACCAGAGCCCCGTCTGTGGGCACCAGGCTCCATGTGTTCTTGGCTGGTCAGGGTCACACAAACAGCTTTTATTGAGCTTCAAGTTTTTATAATAATACAATGAAATACCACTAAGAAATTGAAGGGAAACCACAGTCAGGTTAAGTTTCAGGGTGTTTTTTTTGTGGAGGATTCGGTCCCAGCAGGGGTGTAGTGGAGGTAATTACAGCTTAACTCAGTTTTCACAGCAGTTTATTAGCGAATGAGACTTAAGCCAATATAAACCTTTGTTATTATTGCTCCTAAAATGAATTACCAGTACAAAAATATCATCAGAGCGCCATCAGAATTTATTGGCAATCATTCAGGAAATGATAATAATCAAATTACTTTCATTTGTGAGCAAATAAGAGATGCACTCTTGTCCATCGGCCACAGCGGCAGGTTAATTCATCCCATTTTCTCAGACAGATTGGCTTTTAGAAGACAATGAGACCTCTAAATTAAGTTGGGCGGCGTGCCAACAAGGTTGGTGGATTAGATGAACACTCCACCCGAGTCACACGCTCGTTAGCTTCGTCATGGTAGCCAGTGTTAATTTCCTGTTGTTATAAACTGGTTTATTTAGGCACCAACACCCAGGCCAAGTTATTAGTTCAGCAAGGGTGGGGCGTTAACTCAAACACACAGGAGGCAGGGAGGTGCACAGACTAAAATTTTGGTTTTTGGGTCAGTCTCTCGACAACACTACGTGGACCTACAACTCACCGATGTTGTACTCCTGCACCTGGCTGATGTAACCGTACAGAGGACAGTGTCCAAACAGAACCAGCATGATGGGATTGGCCCCCTCCTGGACGGGAGGCACAATGTGGGCCGAGTGTCCCACCACGGCGTACTGGTCCTTGGCCCGCGGGCTCAGGAGGACCCAGGTCTGGTTCTGGATGTGGAAAACCCACAGCTGGCTCGAGACGTTTCCTGTGGAGTCGATCTTTCCTCCGTACATGTAGATCTTCCCCTGGAACCAACAAAGACAAACAGGGGAGTAGAATTAGATCATATACACGAGGCCTCCTCCAAAATAAACATAAAGAAAATTTATATTTAAGACATGAAAAGTGATTTTTTTTAAATAAAATGTATATCAGGGCTGCAAAATAAAAAGACTCGTACAATTTTAGTTAGTTTGCTAACTTTTCTAAAATAAATCTAATAATAAATTTACAATATACTGGTTATATGTGAGTTCAAGGAACAAAAAGGAACAATTTTTTCCACTTCTGCTGACAATTTACTTTTCCTCTTCCTATTTCTGGCAACTTTTTATGTCTCATTCATCTGTGTCATGTGTTTCTACTTTGTACTGTTTTTTTCTCAACCATTTTAGGGGAAATTCAATAAATAGTTTGGAAAAGTCATATATTCAGCTGATTTCATTTAGTGAGGGGTCAATGTCACAGAGTGTAAGCCAACATAACAGACGTGCAGTATACTGTAACCATAACTCTAATTATAACAGTAATAAGACTGATTAATAATAACATAACACTATTATTAAATTAATCGATTGCAAAATATTAATTCTTCCGATCAAACTGATGAATCTTGATGAAAAGAAGTAAACAGGCTTAACCTCAGGCATCATTTTTTGGTTAAAAACAAAAACCAAACTTATAAAAGATGATTATAGCCAGAACTGTAAAAAAAACTGTCAGATTTTCAAATTTCCCACGGTCCTTGAACAAATCATGTGCAACAAATGCTTCTCCCTCAGGAACAATAACCAAATCTAAGTTCAAAACAGTGACATTTCACCAAAATCACTTTATTCTACATGCCTCGTTAATACTTTTGCCAAAATTTAATCATTTTGCAGTAACCAGATCCAGTGAAAACATTAAATTCTGCATGCCTCAGAACAGCTGTGAAGCCTTGAATGAATGACTCAGCTCAGGCACGCAGTCACATGAGAAAAATTTAGAGAAAGTGTGACTGAACTGCAGGAGGACGACCCAGGAGGAGAGGACAAGGAACGGGTGTTGAACGTAGAGGTTGTAAAAATGAAAATACTTCAATATGTATAGCACGTGAAGTCTCCCGGGCCTCCTTTTCTCCTCAGTATTGGTTACACTTGTGAGCACGTTGAAATAAATGATCAAAGAAATGTATTTATGACATTATAACTGACGTGGTTTCACAACATAATTCCTTAGAATACTTATGCAGGAGTTTTACTGTATATTGCGGTGAAAAATGAGCCCACAGTGAATAAAAAGTGCCCAGAAACAGCTTGGGCT
>JAJHUR010102703.1:0-10076 GCA_027495735.1 Lutjanus campechanus
CTGTGCAACTTGACTGCAGCTTTTTCCACACAGCAGGTCACAGACCGATGGTCTGGACTCACACTGTACTGTGACTAGCAGCAAGTTGATTGGCTCCATCTCTACAGGCGCTTGCTGCCTTTTGCTGACAGTCAGTGTGCACACATCCAAAAGTGCATCCACAGATTCAGATGAGACATTTTGTCTTCATCCTCAATACTTCATCTTCCATCAGGTCAGTTTACAGTAAAAAAGTCTCTTACTGTGAGTCTGAGGGTTCAGGTTCATTACTGAAGTACAGAGGACAATCTTTGGACCGGTCACTCTTCATAGACAGACAGCTGGATGATGAAGACTCTGCTCTGTCCTCGTCTTCGTCTGTCCTCCTCATCTTCTGGACTTCAGTCAGTCTGGGAGGTAAAACAGAGACACTGACTGTGAGCTCACAAAGAATCAGAGAAGAACTTTGATCTGTTAGTGTGTCTGCAGGTGTAACAGGTGTATGGACAGACATGACAGAGGACAACTCGTGGACTATTTTCTGATTGTCTCCTGCAGAAGACATAAAACATATTTAAAACCTTCTGGACTCTCCCATCTGCACTTCTGCCCCCTTAGCAATGCAGAACAACACTGTGTGTTTTACATTTTTATCTCAATGTGCATATCAATTCATTATCTTAACATTACATCACATTTTTAAACCATTTTACACATTATTCTGTCAAGTGCTGTGAAATTTTACCAGAAAACATTTAACAAACAGCAAATATCCTCAAAATCATGAAAAACTACATTCAAGAGGGAAAACACTGCCACCTTGTGGCTGAAATACAACGGTGCGTGGGGTGGAGTGACTTAACAGAAACAACAACATTTATAACTTAAAGCTCCAGTAGGAAACATTGTTTTGGTAAAATTGAGAAGTAATTTCATAAAAACTTTCATCATTTTGTAAATCAGGTGTTCTGAGAGAGAACTAGACTTCTGCACCTCCTCTGGGCTGTTTTCAGCTTTTAGAGAATCTGTCCTGTGATGGTAGACTTAAACCAATCACAGGTCTTTTAGGACCTGGGGGGCTCCTATTGGCTGTTCTACTAGTGCAGCTGTGTGTGCACGTTCCTTCAGTGAGACCCTGAATCAATGATGAAACTACTGCAGGAAAAGTTGCTATAAAACAGCATAATAATAAAGAGAAAAGAGTCTAATGAGCAACATGTTCAACCAGGAGTTCATCAGCTCACTCAGTTACTTCTGACTTCACCTTCAGTTGACTTCATTCATGTGTATCGTGGAGCTTTGCAGAGGACCGAGAGGACCGGGCGGAGCTGAGACACAGAGCCCACAGACAGCTGCTCAGAGTCGGGGAGCTCTGCAGGAGAGAGTCGGTGGCAGACTGGAGCATCTGGAGGAAAAACACACACCTGAGTCTCTGTGATGCCGACTGCTTTACTGTCAGGAGAGGAGCTCAGAGTTTATGTTTCAAACTTTTGGGATTAAAACGAGGATTTATTTTCACTCCTGCTTCAACCTTCTGCAGCAACAATGAAGAAATCATGGAGCCGTGGACCAACCAGATGAGAGCTCAGTTTTATTTTTAACCTTCAGGGATTAAAAAGTGGATTTATCTTCATGTTAGCTTGTAAACCTGTGCAGCAGCACCATGGAGGAGCCACCGTGCTGTTTACAGTAAGACAGGATGAGTCCTGACACACAATTACTGCTTTACTCACAGTTTTGGCCGCACCAGTCAAACCTTGTTGCTGCTGAGTTTCATTTTCATGACCTCTTATATCACCAAACCATGTTGAGCCTCCTTTTCTCCCCTAAAACAAGCGAGTGTTGTGATCCTGAGCTCATGTGTGCAGGAGAGCAGAGAGAAAGAGGTTTTTAAAAGTCTCTTTACGTTTAGCTCTCACTACTTCTGTATCTTCACACTCAATATTTATGATTTTAAATGTACTTTCTCTCCTCTGTCGGTGGTTTTTACTGTCAGCTGTCTGTTTTATTACAAACACTTGATGTCTGTCGGTCTGCGCACGCTCACGATCGCCTCCTGAAACTGTCGCGTGCGCTCATGAAGCGCGCGCTGCTGGTCTGGTGGGAGGAGCTCAGGACGGAGAAAACGAAGCCAAACCATAGACTGTATAAAACATGGACGTAGCACCCGTGACGTCACCCATTGGTTTTGGGGAGTCGGTTTAGTGACCAAATCATGGGCATTTGAACTGCGCCATCTTGGATTTTAGTGGGAGTGTACTTTCCATATTTGGCGGAGAGGCGGTTACTCTACGGGTCAGTCTGGGTCAGCCGGCCGCGAACACGCTCACTTAGCTCAGAGCAACGGAGCTAGCCTAAGGCTAATCAGCTAGGCTAATAAGTTAAGCGGCAGCTCCCCGAGTCCGACCCGACTAGCTCAACCCCGTGCGACCGCGACACACAGCAAGCCCTCGTACCCTATTATTTAACTGTGAAACAATTATTATTATTTCTCAGTGGCGTCGCCTGGCCTGGGCATCCGGGGCTTTAGCCCCGAACGTTTTTTCTTTAGCCCCGGATAATTCAACTTCAGAAGAAATAATTTTAACTGTACATTAACGAGCCACGAAAGAAGTTGTAGTTTTCCATTTTCAGTGAATGCAACACAGGATGACGTCTCGACGTCAAGACCAATCAGAGAGGGGTTGCGTGCTGATCTAAACCGTTGGCGCACAGGGAGAAGAAAGACAATAGATTGAACTGATTATCACAAAAGCATGGATATAAGGCGGTTTTTCAGGAAGAAGGAGGCTGACTCGGCTGAGGCTCACGTCTCCGGGGAGCCGTCACCAGAAACAGGTAAATTAATAATTTAAATTCTGTTTGTGAAACTTGTAGTGTTAGGGGGGCGTGCCGGCGGGGGATAGACGCTAGACCGGCTGAAAATCCCCGAAGGCTCGGTGCGGCTGGCGACTTTTCCCACTCATAAATTCAGTGATATTTTTCTCACATAAGTTATCAAAGATACCGCACACAACTACATAACTTCTGTTATGTCCTTCTAACGTGTCTGTGTGGGCCTTTTTCTTTTTTATTGTGAAAGCTAAGCTTTTTTAAGAGCTACTCGGTCGTTGTATTTGATTTTCTGGACTCCTATAGAGCAGCTAAACCATGAGCTAAACACGATTGCCCGTACAGAAAGCTTTGTCTCTTGCTGCATCACTTCCTTGTATTGCTTCATTGGTCTGTACTGGACACACATTCGCGAAGACTTCCGAAGGGCTGACGAGCGCTGCCGAGCCCCACTCCCTCATTTTGCTGGTGTTCTGTGGTGCGGGAGTTGAGAGTAAACAGCAGTAAACAGCACTTTATGAAACTAGAGATCATTACTTAGTGTTGGTGCAATAACATTACTTATGCAATTCATGCATGTATACAGTTATTCTTGTAAATATTTGTCAATATAGTTATTGATTAGACTACTCATATAATGTTGTAACATTTAAACTCTTAAATATCACATATTTGAGTGATTTATTCTATTTTCCACTTCCATTTACTTGGGAATATAAAACTTTTTCATCAAGTTTGCATATTTAGTGTATTTACTATATACACATAATAACGTTAATTGCATACAGCCATAAAAATAAAATTATCCAGAGAGGAGACATTTAATTCGTTTCAAATTTTGAATGACATCTCTTGTATTTCATAATTAAAACAATATATTTGAGCCCATTTTCCCCAGTGAATGCCACTTTAGCGAGGAAGGAAAAAGACGAGTAAATGCTAATCCTGTTGCAAGGGCCACTTCCCTTTTATGATTACTTTTTGATAAAGTCTACTATGATAAAATAAATCTGATGTTATATTCTGTTTACAGATGACCTAGACAGTACAGAGAAGGAAGATAAAAGGGCAGACGCAGACCCAGACCCCAAGCAAAAGGAGGTAGAAGGAGGAGACCAAGAAGACAACAATCAGGAAGACTGTAACACTGAGGTCAGTGATTTGGGGACCGCAGACACAAGACCAAGGCGCATAAATAATCACTGCTTTCCTTCGAGCATGTTTAGCAAGCAAAAAAGAGCATTTCAATCAAGTTGGTTTGAAACATTTGAATGGCTGGAATACTCAGTGACTGCTGATGCAGCGTTCTGCTTCGTTTGTAGATTATATGGCAAACCAAAACAGACAAGGGATCAAAAGGATACACTCAACACGAAAGGTTACACTAACTGGAAGAGAGCATTAGACTCTTTTAGAGAGCATGAAAAATCCAACCTGCATAAAGCCTCAATGATTCAGTGGAAGAGCTTTAAATCCACACAGGTCCATGGGGACATCACAGAGCAGCTACAAACCGCACATATGAGTGACATTTTGGATCGCAGGGAGTATCTTAAACGCATAGCATCAGTGACCGCCTTTCTCGGAAAACAAGGCATTGCTTTTAGAGGGCACAATGAATCACCAGAGAGCGACAATAAGGGGAATTTTATGGAATGCATGCAGCTTCTTGAGAAATTTGACCCTTTCCTTCAAAATTATAAGTCAACTTCATGTGCAACTTACCTTTCACCCTCATCCCAGAACGAGATGATCCAAAACACTTCTGAAGTTATAATTTCAAGGATCATCTCTGAAATTAAAGAGGCAGAAATGTTCTCGATAATGGTGGATGAAGCAAGGGATCATCGGTCAGAAGAGCTTGCATTGTGTGTACGATATGTTTCTCCACAAGGCTTGGTGAAAGAGAGATTCCTTGGATTTTCACGCCTTGATTCATTTGATGCTAGGTCCATCACTGACACCATAGAGCAGCAGCTTGAGAAACATGGAATAGGAAACCTAAGATGTGTTGCTCAATCCTATGATGGTGCTGCGGTTATGAGTGGAGCAGTGAGCGGTGTACGAACCCGATTCAGAGATTAGCATCCAGAGGCATTATACATTCACTGCTATGCCCATGAGCTTAATCTTGTTCTCTGTGCCACTTGTAAAGCCATCCCAGAGGCACGTGACCTCTTCAATCTCCTGGAGTGTCTCTACTCTTTCTTTTCCACATCTCTTCTTCACCATCAGAAATTGCAAGAATTTCGGAGGCAACTTGGGGTGGGGGCCCGGGAACTTGTTCAGTTGTCTACTACTCGCTGGGCATGTCAGGTTGAGAGTGTGAAGGCCACTCTACAAAACCTTCCTGCTTTGATACAGGCTTTGGGGAGCATTTCAGCACCTGTAGCTGAAGGGCTGGAAAACAGGCTTTCCCAATTCAGTACCATCTACATGCTTGTCATGCTGGAGACGCTGCTTTCGGTAACTCAGGGCCTGCACAAGTACTTGCAGAAGGAAACCATCGACTTGGTGCAGGCAATGGAGTACAAAATGGCAGTTCAAAGCACACTGACCAGCTACAGAAGCAATGAGAAAGCAAATGAAATCTTTGAGAAGACCAAGACCCTGTGCGATGATCTTGAGATTCATCCAATTGACACAGAGAGGAAGAAGAGAAAGAACATGGACGACTTTGTAGTCAAGGCATCTTGTGGCACCCGTTCAAATTTGTCCACTGGAGATGCTCTGAGAGGGAAGGTCTTCTTTCCAGTGATTGACAGAATGCTGGAGGAGCTCCAGAACAGGTTTTCTGGAATTGGGCAAAAAATCTTGACTGGTATACAGGCATGTCAACCTGCTTCAGAGCATTTCTTGGAGGAAGAGGCACTCAAACATCTGGCTGAACACTACAGCATCCCCATTAAACCTGAAGAAATTGTTGTCGCCAAAAATTTCCTTGAAAGAAAAAAAGACCTACCCACCATTCAGAGTGTGTATTCCCTTTTGGACAAAGATATGTTCCCCTCCCTCAAGGCCATATTTCAAGCTGCCTTGACAATTCCAGTCACCAGCTGCAGTTGTGAAAGATCTTTTAGTGCCCTCAGACGACTACACACATGGCTGAGAAACACAATGGGTCAAGAGCGGTTAAGTAATTTGGCTGTAATGTCAATTGAGAGGGAGATGCTGGCTGATGTTGACCACGGGGAGGTCGTAGATAGATTTGCAAAGCTAAAACCAAGGCGTTGAGAGAGAAGAGAGAATCAGATGGAGAGGTAAAACCTACAGCATTGTAAGTTAGCTTCATCTGAAAATGTTGTGTGACTCAAATCAGTTTTTCTTTTTTTTTTTTCAGAAGATGTGTGACAGAGAGAAACTTGAGTCGTGGCGGGAAACACCAGCAGTCTGGAAAAGTGAAAGGTACAGTAACACATGAAAATGTTTTAAATATTTTATTTAATATACTCTGGTGTCATTCATTATACATTTCTTTTTTTCTGTTTGTAGAAGATGGTTTAAGCAGATGGAGAGATAATGGAGCAAGAGAAAGAAAAAGAGCAGAAAGTGATGGAGAATCAGATTATGGAGAGGTAAATCCTACGGCATCAGATGATTTGGCTTCATCTGAAAATACTGTGTGACTGAAAACACTTTATCTGTTTTTCTGCAGAAGATGTGTGACAGAGAGCAAGTCCTGGAGAGAAACAGAAGCAGTCTGGAAAAGTGAAAGGTACAGTAACACTGAATGACATTTATCTGAAAATTGTCTAAGTGAAAAAAGAAATGTTTTTAAAATATTTCATTTAATATGTTCTGTTGTCATTCAGTATACATTTCTTTGTTTTTCTGGCAGCAGATTCAAAGGATGGAAGGAGTGAGCAGATGGAGAGAAAAGTGCTGCAGAGCCAGAGGTGCAACACAACACAGTGGGGGGGTGGGGCTAAAGTAAAACTTAAAATGACTCAAAATTAAATATATTTAATCTTAAACTGACTCATGTGTTGTGCATTTTTTGGGGGGGAAATATGGCTCCGGATATAGTCTGTAGGCATCATCACTCAACTTTTTCACATGGTCTGGTGTTAAAAAAAAGCAAACTAAAAATTGCAAATCATGTAACTTCTAACATTTTTTTTTAAATTGAGGGGGAATATGACTTGGCTTCAGTCAAAATATTTATTTTTTTGGCTTTAATTCCTGTGTTATCTATAAGTGCATCATCCTGTTTCTATCAATATAATCTAATTTAATTTTGACACATTTTGAAGTACACGTTGGCAGTATTTGGCTCTAGACAAGACGCAACAAGGCTCAAAAAAAGCATAGAGCTTTTTTCCCAGGTAGGATCCCCCAAACTTCCCCATAAGGGTCTGGGCTCAGCCCCCAATGTTCTCAGTCCCAAGAAACGCCCCTGTTATTTCTTATTAATAAAATATATTAAAACGTAAAAAAGCATTATTATTATTGTCATTATTGTTAATGATAACAATAAAAATAATGATAATAATAATACTATATTAAAATGTTTAATATTTAATATTTACCGGCTTTCACCGCTGCCTCCATCCACTTACAGTTACAGCAGCAGCCGCTCACTGACGGAGCTGCTCTGTCCGCAATGTCGGACTTTTTAACAGAAAAATAAACGCAATAAACGGACTCTGAGAGCACCAAACACACCGCAACAGCGTTCCTAACATTAGCTGCTCCGGTCCTCTATCTGTATCAGCAGCGACCATAAATCAGCAATTAAGTTAAGTCATAAGCCAGCGGCAAAATATGATAATACATGCTGATTAGTGCAAACATCCAGGTAAAATAGTGAGAAATTTACTCACCGAAAAACTGCAACACAGACTCCGACGGTCGGTTACTACAGTCTACACTACAACAAGCCATACTGTCACAAAATCTATCCGAACATCGGCAAACAAACACGGACACTGCAGCCCCTGTCAACCGCTGGAGGTAGCCGGAGGCCGCTGGATGTAGCCGCCTAGCTCAGGGCCGATGCTTTAGCAAAGAGCTAACTGCCAGTGTCTGTCTATGGAGCTGTCACTCAACGTAACCACGCCCTAATTCATGCAAGAATTTTAAGCCTAAATTAGATTAAAACGGTTGTGGTACAAAAAAAATCACCCCCCTCATCACGGAGGTGGAAACTATCAGAGAGACCAAAAACAAAAAAATGTACCAGGCTGTAAATATGTTTTTTTAAGGCTGTAAAGTTTGCTATTTTAACATGGGGGTCTATGGAGAATTGCTCGCTTCTGGAGCCAGCCCCCAGCGGCAGACGAGGAACTGCAGCTTTTTGAACGCGGAAGTGATCCTCACTGCTGAAACCTGCAACTCCCCCCTGAGCCAAACTCAGGTGAGACTCAAGAATCAACCGTTTTTTGTCTTTCTACCTAAAAACACAAACCTGCAGAAAACATAAAACATCTAAAGCTTTCTGAACTCTCACATCTGCACTTCTCACCCTAAACTAACAACGTCTATAAAACTTAAATTATCGGTAAAAACAACACAAAATGATCGATTATGTAACAACACTCAACAGTAAACAATATTCACTAAAGGTTTCAACATAAATGGATCAATTTCCGAAGAAAACAACAGAATATAGAGACAACATTTTGACACACAACATACCTTCAGCAACACAAAACGGCTCTATGAGGGGGAGGAG
Source organism: Lutjanus campechanus (assembly GCA_027495735.1). Lineage (NCBI taxonomy): Eukaryota > Metazoa > Chordata > Actinopteri > Lutjaniformes > Lutjanidae > Lutjanus > Lutjanus campechanus. The sequence continues at coordinate 8,486 of JAJHUR010102703.1, forward strand.
GGAGGGGCTACGGAAGCCCAGGAGGTACAGAAGAGGCAGAGTGCAGGGAGGAAGTTTCCGCAGGAAAACATTGGAAATGGTGACATCTGCTGGCAGAAAGCAGCATAACAAGAGCTTCAACTTACGTCTGAGTGGAAAAGGCTCCACAGGTTGACTTCATGTGTCTGTGTGGATCATGTGATGTGAAAACTAGCAGGGTCTCATCATTAATTCTGATAATTCAATGATGCTGCAAGAAATATGATGATCAAAATGTTCTCACTTCTAAAAAAAACTTCAGAGTTCAAACTTTCTGCATGATCAGCACATGTGGACCAAATCAAGTGTCACTTTGATTTGAAACAAGATTCCTGCAACATAAAGACAGTAAAGCAGTGAGTTCACTAAGTGCAGCCTTTCATTTAATGTACAATGTTCAGTAAAGTAGTGCACCATGTGGGCTCATTACCAAGTTGTTACTGCATCACTATCTCATGATTATCATTACTTTGCATGTTGTCCTGCTACACAAGAGAAAAACTTTTATCTACAAATAGTTTATAAATCCAGAAACAGGATTTCATATTTGTTGAAGCCACAAAGTACTTGATTTGTGTTTATTTTTAAATCTGCATTAGAACTGGATGATTGCAGTCTTATCTTTGTTTCTATTATTGTCAGATAATAATAAGGGGCTGCAGTAGGGAGGAGAACAGTGGAACTACTTGTCCTGGTTCCAACATTTGGAGAACATTTCAGTTATGAAAATGTAGAGATTGTTTTTATTTGTAGTTCTGAATTTTAATATTGCAATAAAGTATTAATATTGGCTCAATGAAGAGTTTGACAGATTATTTCTTTTAATTGAATTCAACAGTCTTTCTTGACATTTCACGCGTTGCCAACACACAATTTCAATCACAAGAGAATTACAATGAGTATGTAAACAGAGTTCATAAAATAAAGGAAGAAAACAGAAACATGAACTAGATATGTTAGAAACATATTATATATAAGTAAAATAAGTCATTGAATTATTATTCATTTAGATCAATTCCACTGGTTTGTGATCTACAAAATTAATCAGAAAGATTATGTGGAAATTCACTGTGATTCTCCTTCATTCCACAAGGTGGAGCTGCAACTGAGAGCAAAACAGAAAAATGTATTTAAATAAGAGTTAATGTACAGTTGTCATGAACAGAACTTATGTGGAGAGACACTTTCTGAATGAATAAAAGGACAAAAACAAAGTCCAGGTGGAGGTTAAAGGTGGAGGAGGTGTTTGAGTGGAGCAGAAGGAGTGGAGGAGTCTCAGTGTGTCTGCAGAGACGGTGGAGAAGGACAGAGCAGCAGCAGAGCAGTCCACACACACTGATGATACTCTGTCACATGATCCAGAGGAACACACAGGGATGATGGTGTTCAGACTGCAGCACTGACAGTCACCTCCACCTGTTGTGATTCCTCTGTCAGTCACTGCTGGATGAAGCTCTCCTCTCCACTCCACCTCCCAGTAACACGGCCCAGTCAGAGCCTCTCCACACACAAGCTGCTGCTGCTGCTTCACCCTCTCTGGATCATCAGGACACAGCTGATCCTCTCAACACCT